>JARHVA010002236.1:2010000-2115000 GCA_037957365.1 Torreya grandis
CCATACTTGGTGTTTCTCTCTCCATTCTACACAACTCTTGGGTTCCTGTCTACGGGGTTCACCCTTTCTTTCACGCGCCATGCTCATTTTCTTAGAATCTCGTTTGCTATTGATGTTACCCTGGTTCCTGTTGCTGTCAAATTGATTTGGACGTCGAATTTGTTTATGGCATTTCAGGGTCCGCTTCTCCCTCTTGAGATCCTTGCTTTTTGATAATTGGGTTTCTTTCCCCGTGCTGCCACTCCTCCTACTCATTAAGATTTTGATACGCTCCAATCCTTCCTTCATTCACATGTGTGGCATCCAGAAGAATGATCACCTTGAAGTCCACATTCCTTTCTAAGGTCTCATCCCACCTCACTTTATGCCCCTCCCGGACGGCACAATTAGCAAGCCAATCTGCTACACCATTGGCTTCACGGTAGGTATGGGTGATTTTTACTTCTTCGAATTTCTTCATAAGAATTTTCATCTCATTAACCTTGTCCTCTATGGACCAAGACATTGAATTCTTGTTATTAAGGATATTAATAACATTCAATGAATCCCCTTCGAGCCACAATTTAGAATAACTCGAATCCATAGCTAATTTAAGGGTCTGAAGAGCAGCTGTAGCTTCAGCAATATGGCAGTTTGATATACCTATGGGAATTGCAATAGCATCAATAACCATTCCCACATGGTTTCTTAGAACACCACCACAACCAGCCTTACCCGGATTCCCTTTTGCTGCACCGTCAAAATTACCTTTAATCCATTCTTGAGGTGGACTAATCCAAGTCACATCTGATCTGGGGTTATAATGTTTACCAAGAGTAATGTCCTTCCTCAGGGGATTATCCACATTTAGATTAGAGCTTGGATTTTTATGAGAAGAAAAATTTTCCTTTAGAGCTCTAATGATGTTCTGGCCAACCACCCATCCAGGGAGCTCTTTATTTCTGAATATTCGGTTATTTCTTTCCTTCCATATTCCCCACCAGATATGGGGAAGAGTAATTTTCCATAAGAAGATAACTTTAGGATTATTTGAAGGGCAATACCAACTTTTAAGAGAAAATTCAACATTTTTTTGATGAACCCAGGTAATACCCCACATATTGAGAACCTCCTTCCAAACAAGCTGAGTGAAGGAACAATTCACAAACAGATGATCTCTATCTTCAAGGTCTCTCTTACACAGAATACACCTGTTAACAATATAGATTCCTCATTTCTGTAAGTTATCCAGAGTCAATATTTTGTTTTGGAGGAGGGTCCAGGAAAAGAACTTGATTTTAGGGATGAGCCCCTTTATCCATGCTCTAGTCCAAATCGGTTTTCTGCCATCTCCCTTTGAGATGAAGAGGGAAGAGACTTTAAACTGTCCACTTGGCTCCTGATACCAAACAATTTTATCTTCTTGGTTAGGATTTAGGGATATAGCATTTAGGGATAATTGAATATCCTTGAGATCTTGATCATAGTCAGTGAGGTTTACCCAAGTGTTGTTCTGCCAATAATGATTAACCATAGTGCCCACTCTTTGTTTACATCTTTCTATTACATCTTTATCTTGGATTTCTTCCTGTAAAGGTTTATCTCTTACCCAAGTATCTTCCCAAAATTTCACCTTTTTACCATTACCAACTTTCCATGCACTTCCTTCTTCAAGAACATGTTTTGTTCCCTAAACTGCCCCCCAAATAGCAGACGGATGAGAAATATCTGGAGTGGAAAAGAAATCATGGATCGACTGTGCCTTAAATAAGTACTTATGCATCCATATTTTACTCCATTCATTGTTTTCCTAAAAAACCCTCCACCCCTGTTTAGCTAGAAGGGCAGTGTTCATACTTCTTATTTTCCTTATGCCAAGTCCACCATCCTTAATCGGTTTGCATATGTTATCCCATGCAATAAGTGGCATTCTCCTTTTCTCTTCAGATCCAGACCAAAGAAAGTTTCTTTGGATTTTTTCAATTGCTTCAGCAAATTTGGAGGGGATTTTGAAGAGACTCAGCGCATACGTCGGTATACTTTGAAGACTAGCTTTGAGGAGAGTTAACTTTCCTCCTTGACTAAGAAGACAACCTTTCCATCCCGCTAACTTCTTGCTGAATTTATTAATAAGACCTTCCCAAAAGGCTTTGGGGGCTTTCAATCCAAGAGGGAGACCAAGGTATATGGAGGGAAAAGATCCTATAGAAAAATCAAGAATTCTAGCAATTTTGTTCTGTCTATAAACAGGGGTGTTGTTAAAGAAAACTGCACTTTTATTCCAATTAATCAGTTGTCCGAAAGCAGAGGTATACAGATTAATGGATTCCTTAATAGTTCTTGCTTCAGTGACTTCAGACTGACCCATAAAAATAGTGTCATCCACAAATTGCCCATGAGAACAAATTAATTGATGCGAAGAGGGTCTCAGACCTTTGTACTGTCTTCTTTGAACCAAGTCCCCAAGGTAGTGACCCATGATATCAGCCATGATAATAAACAGGACAGGGGATATAGGATCCCCTTGTCTTAATCCCCTAGACGGTTTGAAAAAATGAGACGAGGTCCCATTAACCAACACAGCTATAGAAGTTGTTGATATCAACTGTTTGATTATATCAACCACTCTTTTTTCAAATCCAAAGGCAATAAGGCTTTTAGAAAGGAAAAGCCAATCCACCCTGTCGTATGCTTTAGCTATATCCACTTTCATCAAGAACCCCTCAGTGTTGGATTTGAGAAGTGAATGAATATTCTCATGCACCATTATAACTGAATTGAGGATTTGTCTGCCAGGAATGAAACCATTTTGCTACTCAGCAATGATTGAGGGGATCACAAGGATTAGTCTGGTCGTAAGTACTTTAGAAATGATTTTATAGAGGGAGTTGCATAGACTAATCGGCCTGAACTGATCAGGACTATCCGCACCTGCTTTCTTAGGGATAAGGCAAAGAAAAGTGGCATTTATTTCCTTCAGCATCTTTTTAGCTCCAAAAAACTCCTTCACCGCATTACTAACATCCACTCCTATAAATTTCCAGAACTTTTGAAAAAAGAACATGGGGAAACCATCTGGTCCCGGAGCTTTTTCTCCTCCAAGAGATCTTACAGCTTTAAAAATTTCCATTTTTGAGTACTCTTCAAGTTATCTCAACTATACTTCAAGTTTTCTACAATAAATCCATAAGATTACCTCTAAACATTTCTCATTTCTTCTATTTTTAGGTCTCTTTTAGGCCTCCTTTAGAGAAAATATCTTAGGGTATAATTATTCACATGGATTTATAACAAACTAAAACCATATTAGGATACCATTTAATCCCTTCTTAATGTCAATTTTTATGACTCATTTCTTATTGTGAGTGTCTTTTCTCTCACATCCTCCCTATGAAATAGGTCTCTCTTAGGCCTAGTCTCATGTTTCACATATGAAATTACACCATATTTAAAAATTTCATCAAATTTTAAGGGTTATACATAAATATATTATCATTTCATTCTATAAACCCTAGGTTACTTCTTGGTAGGCATGTGCAAGGTTGAGATGTCTCAAAATGAGATTAAAAGAACTATATACTACTTCAACACATCAAAACAAATATTAAAGTTCTATTTTGTCTTCCTTGTCCTTATCCAATTACTATAATAATAAGTCCTCTCATTAATTGATCATAATAAATAAAAACATAATGTCTTGATCTTGCGTAAAAGATTGTCCATGTTGAGGACACCAAAATTTAGTTTATTTGTATTTTGTACCTATTATAAGACTTATAAAACTAATGTAATGAGTATTACCCAATCTACTCACCCTTTATCCATAATTAGTTTTCATTTAATAATCATAATAAGATCCTAACATGTGGAAAACAAATGTTCTAGACTTTCTCTCTAGGATTAAGTTATCAGAGGGTTTCCCAAAATGACTTAGTTTACATCTCTCATAATCTCAATATCTTTTAAAAATTGCATAGGGATGTGCACATCATTTATATAGTTCCTTCAATACTTAGTTTTGTTTTATTCACCATACAAGCCATTCCAATAAGAAAACACACACACTTTAGAATGAGATAGAGATTGAGTGCAAGTTTTTTGTTTTCTTGCATTACTATATGGAAGTTTTGGCATCCAAGTTAATAATTATTAAAAAAAATACTCTATACTATTAGGTTTATCCTAAACCATTCAATAATCATGAAACATTATCAAATACTCTTCATTTTCTTATCTATTTAGACTATGACAAAATTAGAGATGCCATAGTTTTGTACACACACACACACACACACACATTTCAATAGATTAACTATGGTAATCTATACTACTATAAGAAACATATAATAAATATATCATCTAACAAATATATAAACCAAACTCCCTTATAGTTTCGTGAAAAAATATTTTATCTTTAATACTAATCATTATGATGATCAAACTCAGAATTTTAACAAGGTAAACAAAGTATAGTCATTTTTTGGTCTTCTTTTATGATTCTTGGGTTCTCTCCTCCTATCTCCTTATATCTCCATTATTATCCTCACTCTCTATTATCCCCATCCAAGTAACTCTACATACATTTGAAATGTTTCTCAAAAACTAAACCATCAAAAAGTTATCCTACAAGAATGGTCTCATGTTGCATAACAATTACCTTTTTTGTTGCATGCTTCTTGATTTGCATCACCTTTATATGAATTCAGTGTATAAATTCATTCCAAAAACAATTACATGACCTCAAGGTCCTTTTACAAACATCCTTTTGTCTATTCACCTCATATTACACTCAAATTTGCCTTCTATGCCTAAGTCTAAGATTTAAATTTTTAAATATCTACTTTTAGAGGGAAAAATCTAAATGTTTACAAACACACCATACCATTACTTCTTAAGACTCTAGAGACATCTAGTGGAACCTTAAAATGTGTTTAGATTATTAACAACTTGAGATGCTCTGCACACACACACACACACACACACACACACACACACACACACACACACACACACACACACACACACACACACACACACATATTATTACATCCTAATCATTATATATATATATATATATATATATATATATATATATATATATATAGTTATATAGTTATATAGTTATATATACATTATTACACACACATATATAATAGTATTATATGATTAGGATGTAATAATGTATGTGTGTAATAATGTATATATATATATATATATATATATATATATATATATATATATATATATATATATATATATATATATATATATATATATATGTATGTATGTATGTATGTATGTATGTATGTATGTATGTATGTATGTATGTATGTATGTATGTATGTATGTATGTATACGCATACATTTAAAATTAGTTTTAAATTTTGGATTCCTCTTGTAGTTCCATTTCCAAAATGCAAAAAAAAAAAAAATAGAAGAGAGGAAATGAAAACACAATGATGAGTTTGACCTTTTATTATTCTCCTAAATAAATTTAGGGTTTTATTGTGAAATTAGATCTTATGGTTATAATCCTCTTTATCCAATAGTGAGAATTTAACCCACCACCATACAACTTAAGTGGGGAGTTTTGTTATTTTTTAAAATTTCTTTACCTTAATTTAATTTTCACTTGACCCTCATTTGTTAAATCACTTTGTAAATTTTTAATTCCTTAAAATTAGTTGAAACTAAGAATGAGATGACCATTATAATTATTAGATTGGGTTTTACAAACTTTTCAAATATTTAAAATGTTGAAACAATCAACTTTGGGCATTGTAAAATCTAAAAATGTTGAGTCAAACTATTATACATTGGTGTTTTCTATCCTAATTAATCCCCTTTCAGAAATAATGGAAAACAAATATCTAAGCTATATATCTAGAAAAATTAACTCCTCTTACTAATCTTATTAATTTGGTGAACTTATAAATTATACATAGAATATTTTAATAATGGTATAAACTATAATTATCATCCATTTCTAGATAACATTTTTCAAGAGCAATTATGTAAGTATTATTTTGCCTCTAAAGTAGTTTTGGCCTTGATGCATATTAAATACTTAAATTTAAAATTTATAAAATATGAGACTTGGAATTGATTCTGTTAGGTTGTGAAATTTTAAAACAAATGTCAAATAATTTTTTTAACTCATCAACAGTTTTTACTTAAGGCCTTTTTTGGAGACATTTTGTAGTGGCTAAAATTACTCATGTTTCTAGCTTATGAAGCTGATTTAAAATCGACATAGTTAAAATAACTAAGAAATATATTTTTCAAATCCAAAAGTTACAATCAAATTATAAGTCTTAACTTATCATCAAAAGAATAAAATAAATTTTATTATTAAATTTACTATTTTCTTATGGTGATTTCGTAACCTATTTATGTAGAATTTTGAAGGGAAAGTTTTCTAGGTATTTAAAGTCACCATGGAATAGTTTATTAATCATGATAGTTCATCATTATAAAATATTTTGTTACCTAAAATGTGATAATTATAGTTTAGATAATTAACTTTTGTGAAAATAAAAATTTATCATTTTATATCAGATTTAAACTAGATTTACTTTTGTACCTAATTACTAGTATGAAAATTAGTGTATTTTGTCTTGTTAGAAAGGTCGTATGATTGTGATAGTTGT
The DNA here is from genome assembly GCA_037957365.1 of Torreya grandis. Lineage (NCBI taxonomy): Eukaryota > Viridiplantae > Streptophyta > Pinopsida > Cupressales > Taxaceae > Torreya > Torreya grandis. Next base: position 2,016,630 of record JARHVA010002236.1, read on the forward strand.
TTTAATGCCTTTCGGCATTTATAATTTGAAGTCTGCCTACTCCACACTATTTTATGTCCCTTTTTATACTTGTTTCCTTAGTTCTAATTTTGAACCTCAATTATAAATGTTGTGTATGACCTTGGTTTCTAGTGAGTGAATCTAGGATAGGGTCCACTTAAAGACTTTCTGGTTTGTAATCTTACAATGAGTCTTAGTTTTTTGCATTCAAATTTAGTTTTGTGTATGTGCATACTTCCCATATGAAGGGAGGTAATTATAAATCCTATTAATTCCTAGTTTAATTTGGGTCAACTATGGTCATAGGGTTACTCAAAAGGGGTAATGATGTTTTACTTAGTCATGTAGGTGATTGGTGAAGGTTGATTGTCTTCACATGTAAACTAACACTCATTTACGAATGAGTGAACTACAACCAACCTTGATTCTACATGTGATGTGATCATTAGAGATATGTAGGTATCTCTATAATTGGTAATAATATTAAAATACTAACCTTTATAACACCACTTTGTATGGATGTTATCAACTAGCTTGAGAATGTCCTTAGAGAAGATGCTTAGAAAACTAACCCTTATGATGTTTGTTTAGTGTGGAAAACTAAAAACTAATTTTAATGATTTATTAGAACACATTATTAAAGTATCTAATTTTTAGTATGATTTATTAATCAATAATGATATGATATTATTCCTTGCACATGTATTTATCATTAGTTTTAATAGCATGGTTTTCTTAGTTGACCATATATTATGGATAGTGACCCCCGTTGTTTACTGAGATTTGATCTTTTTCTCTCCCATATTAACCTTTGACACCTTTTGAGATTCATTAAAAAGATGGATTTTCTTTAAATAATTTAATTTAGAGATTGTAAATCCTTTGATCGCATTGGAATAAGAGAATGTAAGTTTCTAATCATGCCTATTTCTTATTGTGATAGTGCAAGAAAGTGATTTGATAAGCACTTGCACCTTATGATGTCATATATAGTGATTGATTATTGTAACTTGTGTCATTTTTCAGAATACATGACTAAAGGTTTATAAACTTGCTTGAGTGATGCACTAATTTCATTGTTAGATAAGATCACCAACTCTTGTTTGGTGATGATGTCTCATGGAGGAGGCTATCATAAGTGTAAGGAGATCTACATCAAACCCTAATTCCATGGAGTGGATATGTAGGGTTCCCAAGTTATAGTGGGGGCATTGGGTCTATGTTCTTAGGCTAGGTTAAGGGTGTTTTCATCTTCTTTCATGTTGGGTTCATATATATTTGGTTGGATATATATATTTAATTTTAATTTAAGTTTGAATTTGATCCTCATGTGGTTGTTTTCAAATGTCTCACTTTAAATTGGTTGGTTTCCTTATCTAGAGTAACGTAAAAGTAGATTTTTTTATTGTTAAATGACTCTCCCTTGGTGAGTCTTAATGTGATAACACTGTGATAATTAATTTTTGTTCAAACTCATTTTCTTTCCCTTGGGTGTTGATTGGATTATGTGAATAAATTTGTGATCCTTTAAATCAAGAAATTGTAATTTACCATTTCTTAATAATGTGATTTGTCTCAATTCTTAAATAAGGATATTACTTATTGACTTCATTTTTAACCTATAATTATTGTATTCAAATCTTATTTAGCCCTCATGGTGGTAAACAAAGGTATTGAACAAGTTTTATAATAATTGTGTGTTATAGTTAAATTGTACTTGATAAAATCAAAATAGTTAAACATTAAGTAACCATAATGAATAAATAAATAACACTAAATCAAGATTAAAAAATTACATGGGTTTTGGGACAAACAATTTATGCATTACATTTTGGTATTAAAGCCTCGTTTTAAACACTAGAAGCTCTGGGATGTATAAATCCAATTTTTTGCTCTTACTTTTTTTATTGTCTATTGCAATATGGAACCCATGGTAAACATGGGTAGCTCATGAAATTGGGATCATCAAGAACCATTAATTGAATGGATAATGTAGATAAAAAATAAATCCTCTAAAACCTTTAGCACTTAATAAATATTTTGGAGGAGAGACTACCCCAAGCTTAAGTTATGCCTGAGAGAACCCCTCTATGTCAATTAAAAGCATGGTTTCCCATATAGTAGCATCAACTAAGGAGTCATAGACCATGTTTATCTAGGTTTTTCATTAAAAAATAGTCACAGGTGTAGGAAAGACACTCTCACTTTTCATATGAGATGACTTCACCTTGTTCTATAAAGTGTGTTACCTCAAGATAGAAAGTGAACCTAGTATAAGTATGTTTGAATGCAAAGGCCAGATGATAATTTTATTTTAAGGCCCAATATAACTTATTCAAAGGCTTGTTACCTATTTGGGGGTGTGGGCCATTTTGTTAGATATTGGCCACTAAAGGCAAGGTTGACCTAGGTAGATCAAGAATGACTCAGCATATGAGGAACATCTTGATGAGGGCATTAGGTCACTAGGTGCAGGACCACCAAAACCATGATATTAGGTTGATTTTGGGCTCAAATTTTGTTTTGTTATAGTATGTTACTATAGATAGTGATCTAATATTTTGATTATGTGTCACTAGGTTGCAATGTTGTACTTTTGAATACTTGATGGATATTTGATTATGATACTATAGACTCCACTTTATGAATGGAGATTGTTTGCTTTAATTTACATATTTATTCCTAAATAACCACTTACCATGGCAATTTGAGATAATATTTCATTAAAAAAACATTTAAACATTGTGATAAGTAGAACTTAAATTATGATGCTTGTTTAACTAAGAAAACATACACTTGGATTTTTAAAAAAAGAGAGATATTTTGAACCAAGAATCACATATAAAATTCTAAATGATAATAAAATTATTATCAGTTGGTCAAAATAACTTTGATAAAAAAATTTTGGTGACACTTATGTGGGGGATGGGGGATTGTCAGTTTCAATTCCATAATAATTATGATTAGTGATGGGTGACAAATATGTATGACCATGATGGTACTTCTTTTGACATTGGTAGTGTGGGATTCTATGATAGATATGATAAGGAGTATGCCAAGATTGTTTATATGGATGATGAGATGTCCTTAACCCCTATGTGATACTAGTAAATTGTGTTGTGATTGTGAGTCAATGTAAATAGTTATCTCAATCCAAAGATGTGTACATTTAACTTTTTTAATTTTTATGTACATGTATAATTTTAACCTATTGTGTAAACCTTGTATCATTGTATATGTAACAAACACCATAAATAATGGATCCTCTATATATAAAAAACATTATTATGTGATCTTAGATGGAGAATGTTATGGTACTAGTACGATATTATGTGTGAATCTTGATTATACTCTTGTGAATGTTAATATGTTCTAAATTACCTTGTGTGCAACTCCTATTATGAAAATTTGGTGTAAATTAATAGATGCTCATGTAAATATACGATGCATAAGTGAAAATTATTTTTATGTAGTAATGTGTTATATTGTTTAACTCTACATTATTACCCAAGTATTTGGGTACTAATTCATGTAATGGGTTCAATACTAGAGTAGAAATATATTTATAATGGTTTACACTGGGTGATGGGATAGGAAGTGGATATTCTCATAAGCTAAAAACCCACTTCTCCCCTTTGCATTAGGTAGCTACCTAATTATTTTAGGTGTGTGCACCATGATTTCCTTAGGCACCATGGGATATTTGTGCATAATGGTCACTTTATGAATTGTGTTACTTCACCTTCCCCTTAGTGGTTGTCAAAATAAAAAAAACTCATGAATTATATTTGATGCAGGATTGTGAACCTCTGTGAGACATATGGAGAGACTAATGTTTTACTCTTTCCTCTAGGATGTAATTGAGACTTATATTATTATTTCTCCTTTTGGGTGACTTTCGTAGACATATATTGTATTAATGTGTATTTTATGAGATATTTTTGCACCATATTTTTTTGTATTTGATTTGTTTACCAAAACCAACACTTTTTTTCTCTTAAATCTAAATTTTCTTTTATGTAGATATTTTGTAGATTTAAAATTACTTTGATTTGAATTTCATTTTTTTTATTATGATGTTTTGGATGTCACATTATTACATAATTGAGATGATTTTTTTATGTTATGTATTTCTTTTGAAATATATCTCTAAGGCCAATTGGCATTTGATTTAGTTATTGGATTATGTTGGTGATATCTTGTTGCATGTAATGATGTGATTATTCTATGCCTATTGTATGTATGGTGGAGAAAAATTAGCTTAGAATATACGTATAGGTTGTGATGAGCTATGATTAGGTCAAGTCTTTATCCATCCTTCTTTCCACCAAACATGGTGATTTCATATAGGATTTAGCTAAAGCTCATGCTACCTTGCTTTTGGGAGGTCTAAGTAGAATCCTTCTTGGGAGGTCTAAGGAGGTTATATGATCTTATAAATGATTTGGTTATAGCTTATGTTCATTGTTTATTAGGAATTATAAGGAGGTTATTTTCATAATATAATGATTATTTAGTTATTTCAACCTTGTTGTTGCTTAATTCTTATTATTTCTTAGCATTACTTAGTATTGATTTATGTGGTTCTACTATGATGTTTTACTTGTTATTCACCTTCTATGCTCACCATGGGATGACACGTAGTTTTTTATATATTATATTACAAGAGAGGGATGAGTTTACATAGATTCCTTTAGGTGTTGTGATAAAAACAGTCTATGATATTAGTTAATTCATGACATATAGTGGTTATTAGTATTAACTAGTATTACTCGATGCTTCTCATTATGATCAGTATGGCTTGGTCATGGAATGGTTATAATATTAGTGAGTGCACTCTCACTATGGGGATGGATAATAAATTAGTTAATATATTATCATAATATAAAAAAATTACTATTTTATATGTTACTTACTAGAATTATATATCGGCAAAATATCTTGGGTTCTAGTTGGTTGAGACAGATTTAGATGAAAATATGATAGTTTAACACTATGAGTTATGTCTTAATAAAATTAATTATTATATTAACAAAAATAAACCTTATTAATTTCAAGAAATCCAAATTTGTAATAACAGTAAAAATGTTGATAAGTCTAAAATGTGTTGTTATATTATGGTTGGTTAGAGTTACACTAATTATAACATAGTAAGTACTCTAGTAATGTTTGGGTCTTCAACCACTTACGTTGGATCATTGCATCAATGATGATGATTTTATAAGAGGGTGAGTATGTAATAACCCATGTGAGGGACATCCATCCCTTTCCAATTGCGACATTAAGCAATTATATTACATGGTTATGAAGAAATTGAATTATAGTTTCCCCTTTGTTGCTAATGGATTAATTCTTATCCATAAATAAAGATTATTTAAATTATAATTCCACACCTTAAATATATATTTAAATGTCATAAATTGATAAAATAAAAAAGTGAAATTTAATAGGTCATAGGTTTTTTAGAGAGATTATGAACCCTATCTCATAGGTCTTCAAGAAAACCTACTCTTTTAGGTCCTAGCCTAGTTAGTAGACATTGACATACTTGGTGGAGAATTTTTTAAGAAAGGTAATTTAATTTTAATTTTTTTGGAGACATATGGACATGTAAGAGATTTTTTTTGGTGTAAGAAATTTATTCCAAAAAAGTTTTATAGTAATAAAAAATGCATGGGTTCTTTTATGACATGAAAAGACCCATGCAAGGGAGGGTACTCCATTCATTTAATGAACTTGGGAAGAGGAATTTGACTCCATTTTATTTTTAAACTCTTGGATTTTATTTGAGAATTTATTTTGATCGTAGTGGAGGGTTGATTCTTTGAAGGGAGAAATTGGTGGAAGGAGGGATTTGAGAGGAACTTGTGGGAGCCTTAGAAGTTTGCAGAAGTGTAGGAAGAAATAAGGGTAAAGGTTGGTTATTTTTATCTTCTCTTTTGTGTTTGAAAATACTTTTTAAATTAATATATGTTTGCATTTCTTTTGCTCTCCTTTACTATATTCTAATACCTTCTTTGAATTTTGAATAAAATTGAATATGAAAATGATATGGGTGTGGAATTAGATGATCTATCTCTCCATTGACCCTCACTTTATGAAATAGAAATTTTTCTTTAGAGTTGTATGATCCCTTATTGAGAACATTATGTGTCTTTCTCTCCCTTATTTTTTTTGAATTTTTAGATGAGATAAATATTTTAAATGGAAATGATTTAGTTGAGTTATGTGTTTCTTGTTAAAAAAATGTATTGGCATGAAGTCACCATGCACCCATATAAATATAGGGGAGGGGATGGAGACACAAATGACCACCCCAAACCCATATTAAAAGGGATGGGGGGATGGATTTACAACCAACCCCATATGTGGGGGGGGGGAGTGGGTGATAGTTTGGAAACTTCCCACCCACCCCATGGATGGGGGATGATGGCTATATGGTTTCCACCCAAGTTGTTATTTACAAAAAAAATCACACACACACACACACACACACACACACACACACACACACACACACACACACACACACACACACACACACACACACACACACACACACACACACACACACACACACACACACACACACACACATGATTTTGAAATTTTAGATTCCTCTTTTAGTTCCATATCCAACCTATAAACAAAAAAAATAGAAGAGAGGAAATAAAAACATAATGAAGAGTTTGACATTTTATTCTTCTCATAATGAAATTTATGGTTTTGTTACAAACCTAGATCTTATGGTTATGATACACTTAATCAAATGGTGGTGATTTAACCCATCACCACACAACTTAAGTGGGGAGTTTTTATTAATTTTTAAATTTATTTATCTTAATATAATTTTTAGTTGACCCTCATTTGTTAAATCAATTTGTAAATTTTTAATTCCTTAATAATAGCTGGAACTAAGAATGAGATGACCATTCTTATTATTATATTGGGTTTTACAAACTTTTCAAATATTTAAAGTGTTGAAAAAATCAAGTTCAGGCATTGTAAAATCTAATAATGTTGATTCAACTAGTTATACTCTAGTGTTCTCTATCCTAGTTAATCCCTTTTTGGAAATAAAGGAAAATAATTATCTAAACTATAGATCTAGTAAAATTAAATCCTCTTACTAATATTATTAAGTTGGTGAACTTAAAAATTATAATTATAATATTTTAATACTTTTATAAAGTATAATTATAATCTATTTCCATATAATGTTTTTCAAGAGCAATTCTATAAGTATTATTTTGCCCCTAAAGCAATTTTCACCTTGGCATATATTAAATACTTAAATTTAAAATTTATAAAATAAAAGACTTAAAATTGATTACATTAAATTGTGGAATTTACTAACAAATATTAAATATTTTTTTTCGACTCATCAACAACATCTATTTAAGCCCTTTTTTGGAGATATTTTATGGTGACAAAAATTACTCTTGTTTCTAACCTCTGAAGTTGATTTGGAATTAACATAGTTAAAATACCTAGGAATAATATTCTTAAAATCTAAAATTTACAAGTAAATTATAATAGATTTAAATTATCATCAAAAGAATAAAATAATTTTTATTATTAAATTTACTATTTTTCCTATGGTGATTTCATAACATGTTTATTTAGAATTTTGAGGGTTAAGTTTTCTAGGTAATTAATATTATATTGGAATTATTTATTAAATAATGCTTTTTCATTTTTATAAAAATATTTTCTTACTTAAAATGCAATATTATACCTTAGATAATTGAATTTTGTGAAAAAAAATATCTTATTATATCATATTTAAACTATAGGTACTTTCGTACCTGATTACTAGTATGAAAATTGTAGACACCCCATTCTAACCACAACTAACTTCCAACTAGACTTTAGATTGATTTCCACCAAACAATGTAAATTAAGCCTAGAAAACACTAAATGCCCAATTTTGTCCACACATTAGACATTAGTGCTTAAAATCATGTTGAAGCATCCCTATTTGGGGTATTATCCTATATGCAACATTAAGCTCTCATAGATTCATCTCCAATCCCCTTGTAACCTAATAATAGGTAGTCTGGCCATTGGAGCCATTAAGTGAGCCATTTAAAAAATTCCTAAAGTGATTAAATTTTAAGTAGAATGAATTAACAAATAAAAATAAATTAAATTCTTGAGTGAATTTTCCATTTATAATTAGTGAAAGAAAATTTTATTAAAAGGACAATTCAATAAAAATGAGGTCATGATGACATCATCATCCTCAACATCAAAGAATTAAAATATCTACATAAATGTAATAAATTGATAAATAGAGAACCATGATTAATTAATGGTATCTCTATCCCAAATATTAATTTCATGTTCAATCTTTAACTCAACTAAGGTTAGGCTTAATTCAATTAACATTAGTTTGAACTCAATTGTAGTTAATTCTAACCTAACTACACTTAGGTTAGAGTTATTTTTAGAGGATATAAATATAAGGCCTCACCTAGTGATACATAATATCTCTTGTTGTAAATTTATTATGCTCAAATACATACAAAGATTTTATTATTGTGGTGTTACCATGCCTATAAGCGAATCTAAGCCAAATCCAACCAATGTTGTCAACGTGATAAGGAGAAGTGAAGTAATGGAGCTTCATTGAAAATGATTTCTTGATCACATATCCAAGCATATCATTCCATTTCCAAATCAAAATAATTTCTATCATTGAAGGTAAACTTGATTATTTTATTTTCATTTTGTTAGTTATTGTTGTAGTTGTCTAGCTCCTTGAGTATCAAGGTTAGAGGTGTATGTTTTTAGTGTGTTTTTTTTTATTTCAATTTATTGAATAACACCATACTAATGCCCCTTCTATATATTTTCCTTGTTCACATAATGGAATGCTTGGTGGGACCCATGACACACAAAGTTCTTCATATGGCCTTTTAGAACCTCTTGCTAACATGTTTCATGCTAATTTAACCAAGATAGTGTTGATTTTTTCAACAAATTATACAAGAAGGATTTCAAGAAGAATATCAGATATGAATAGGAATTTTTACATGTGATACCAAAATTTATTAATCAGGAGGATAATGAAATGCTCAGAGTAGTTACTTTGAATGAAGATCTTAAATTTATCCTCTCCAAGACGAATTTGGACAAGGCTCCTAGACCAGATGGCTGCCCCATAGATTTTTTACATATTTTTTGGGACATAATAGGGGATGATGTGGTTATAAATATGTATTAATTCTTTTCCACTAGTCAATTATTAAAAGAACTCAATCATACTTTCTTAGTTGTTAATCCTAAGAAGGAAGGGGCTGTAAATTTTTTTGCTTATTAGCCTATTCATTTGTATAATTACTTTTATAAGATTATCACCAAGATTATCACTCTAAAGATGAAAACTATAATGGAGAAAATCATTCAACCTTAGAAAAGAGGATTTTTACTGGGCAAACAAATTCAAGATGGAGTGATCATGGTCAATAAAGCTATTAATTCAATGGAAAAAAGTCAAAGAGAATCTATGGTGCTTAAATTGGATATGGCTAAGGCATATGATAGATTAGATTGGAGTTTCCTTGATATAATTATGTCTCAATTTGGCTTTTATAATAATTTTAGGGAAATTATTAGAGCTTGTACTAGCACTTGCATATTCTATATTTTGGTGAGTTAGGTGGTGCATGGTTATTTCAAAAGTGCTAAAGGTGTGAGATAGGGGATCCCCTTTCCCCATTATTATCCATCATTATGGCAGAATCACTAAGTAGATTCATCTCTAATGCTTTGTGTACATCACATTTGAAATATTTTAAACTAGCAAGGTCTATACATCTAGTGACACATCAACAATTTATGGATGACACCATTCTCTTTGCTGAACCACTATGTAGGAATCAAGAAAAATCAGGAATATTTTGGTTATGTATGAAAAGGGCTTGAATCAAAAAATTAATCTTGACAAGATTTTTATGTATTTATTCAATATGCTAGTGGTTAAACAAGATAGAATAAATATGCTTCTAAGATGTCAAATCAAGGAACTTATTCACATTTGGGAATGCCTTTCTTCAAAAAACATATTCATGTAGAAGTATGGAACCCTTTGATAGACAAATTTCAAAAGCGTGTCATAGGTTGGAATGGTAAGCTCTTATCCTAGGCTGACATAGTTGTCTAGATTAAGAGTGTTCTTTAGAGTCTTTAAATTTTTATACTTTAATTATTTAGTTTGCCTAAAGGAGTGGAGGATAAGTTAAACAAAATTTAATGAAACTTTATTTCAGATAGAATGAAACAAAGTAACAAGTTTCATCTTGTGGCCTGAAATAAGGTCTAGTCCAAAAAATGATATGGAAAAATTGGTTTTAAGAATTTGTAGTTGATGAATAACCCCCTCATTTTGAAGTTTGTTAGGAGATTAATTAAGTTGAGCATAATTTTGGGTAAATTCCTTTATTTTAAATATCTTGAAGGAGGGGACCTGATATGCATTTTGGGAGATGATCATTTTATTCGAGGCTCACAGTTTAGAACTTCTTAATATCAAATAAGGAATTAATAATATTGAGTTATAAATGGCAAATTGGTAATGGATACAGGGTTGATTTTTGGAAAGATAAATGGGTTTCTAATAGTCCTCTTTCTTAGAGTGACATAAGACTTCAATTGAAATATAACATTAAGAATAATATGGTTTCAAAGTGGTGGACTATTGGCAAGAGATGGAAGGAGTTAAATGATGGAAGAGGTTGAATTTGTATAAATTAAACCAAGAAGACATGAAAAATCTATCTAAATTAAAAAAATCTTCTGATAAATGTTCATATTCTTGGTAGTAATAGAGAAGATAAAATGGTCTATAAGGACTCCTTAAATGGGCATTACAAAGTAAAATCAGGTTATGACTTGTTAGCACAAGAACTTGAGCTTAATGATAGTTGTGAGATTCTATGAGACAAATGATTGAGTCTAAAAATAAATGTCTTCTTAGGGGTGATGATTTAGAGTATAATTATTACAATTGATAATATTATAAAAATAGGTTGTATTATCATCAATGATATGTTCTCTATGAAAATGATAATGAATCAGTTTTCCCTTTGATTGTCAATTGCTCTTTCTCTCAAAAGCTTTGGAGCCATTTTTTTGACAAATTTAATGTCTTTTAGGTGCAATCAAGCTCTCTAATGAAAGTGTGGTAGTATTGGGGGTGCCCATTTTAAAATTCCCATCTCAATAACATTTGGAAAATAGTTTTACCACATATCATATGGGGTAGCTGGGGAGAACATAACAATAGAATATTTAGGGGAAAGAGATGAAATATTAAAGTCATCTATATAAGAATTGTTGAGCACATTAAGTATAATTAAAATTCTATCCCTATTAAGAGAAGAAAAATATTGCTATAATTTAAACAAATCCTAGTTCACAATTGGAAAATTGATTACTCTAAGTTGGCTAAACTAGATCCTAAAGAAGTTAGGAAAATAACTAAATGGAAATCCCCCTTTTGGGCTGGATGAATCTAAACTTTGATGGATCTATGAAAGGAAACTCATGACTAGTTGGAGGAGGTGGAATCATTAGAGATCATAAGATCAATTTAATTGATGATTATGCTAGAGACATGGGTTTTATGTCTAATAATTGGGTGGAAGTACTAAAAATATTGTGGGGGAAAAAATTGGAAGCAATTGAGAATTCAAAAAATTATAGTAGAGGGGGACTCTAAATATTTTAAACTATTTATCTAGGAAGAATGTAATTAGTTGGTCCATCAGACAAGTCTTAGAGGGAGATATAGTTATTTTGGATTCTTTTTAACAAGTTTTCATTCAACATATCTATAGGGAAGGAAATGTCATAATAGATTGATTCACCAACAAAGGAGTTACTATTGTGGGTCTAATGACTTGGATGGACTATAAACATCTCCCTATGGAACTATTTCAAAAGATAAAAGATGAATGAAATCCTAATGTTCTTAACCTTAGTCATATTAGGGAAGTCACTAATTATTAGAGGGAATAATTATTGGTTTTTCTGAGTCTAGGACTCATATTATTTGGTTTGATTATTTTGGGACATACAATTTTTTTTACAACACAATTGCATTTCCTCTTAGCTCTATTCTATGAATCCCAATTTCCAAAATAGAGAAAGTAATTTTTAGTTATGGATTGGATATAAGGAAAGAAACATGGGATTACCTAAAATAATAGATTAAAAAATTCCACCTAAAGCTAGGAACAATGAAATAATCTGGGCAAATCTACAAGTGGGAGGCTTTGCTGGTTTTATGGAGAAGATTGAAATACATAACAAACACTTCTCGATCTTATTTTCAAAAGCCTTGGACGATAGAATAGTCATAATCAATTGAGGCACCCTCAACAACATAGAGTAAATCATTTCTCACATTAATGGCCTAGTGATTGAGGAACCTAAGATTTACAACTCACTAAGAGATTTCAAAAGGGAAAAGATACATTTTTAAAAGAGGGAGAGTAATTGGAACCACTTCACAATGGTTTTGATCTAAAATCCCTTCCCAAGATATATGTAAAGATTGATAGGAACCTAGAACATAAATGCTCTGATACCACTTGTTGGGGATCAACCAACAATTTGATTACACTTATGAAAGCAATAAACATAGAATTAAATCAGAATGATAAGTAACTAGAATGATAAATAGCAAGAACAAGAGATACAAGAAACCACCCTGAAAACTTGTATTAAACTCTTTACAGAAGGAATACAATTGAAGAAACTTCTTTCTTTCACACCTCTCTTAGATGTACATATCTCTCTCTAGATCTCTTTCCCTTAAGAGCTCTCTCTCTCAAGTACAATCAACTCCAACAACCTGGAATGATTCAACTCTGTACTGTTCTTCAACATTACATTACAATAAGCTAAGAAGATCTAATCCTACATATAAAATTAGGAAACATGAGCATGCATTTACAACCAACAGTTATGACACTTAAACAAGGGCTCTAAAATAGTCTTACTAATAATAGAGACGTGGACTTAAGACTATGACTTAATCCCATCATCCAAACACTCGGTTCTATCCTCAAAAATAGCTCTCTAGACACACAGGTAATCGACATCAGTTCTTACCTACTTGCCTATGACCGACGTTAGCCGATTCCTGCCAATGCCGGTGTCTCTTGAACTACTCCTAACCGATGTCGATCACTCCTGACCGATGCCGATGACTATGTAACTACTGCAATCTTGCAAAGCACTCCTTGGTGAAGCTTTTAGGCTCCACACCTTAACAATCTCCCACTTGGAGATAAATAGCTACACCAGTACTTGTACAACAACATCTTCTAGCTCCTCCATCCTCAACTCAATCATGAAGAGCAACAGAATTTGAATGAAGATTCAACTTCTCCTTTATAACTGGCTTGGTTAACATATCAACAGGATTCTTATCTGTATGGATCTTCTCCAGCTTCAACTCACCATCTTCGAATACCTATCATATGAAGTGGTACCTTAGTTGTATGTGCTTGGTTCTTGAGTGAAAGGTTAAATTCTTAGCCAAATGAATTACACTCTAACTATCACTATACAATCTACAACTCTCTTGCTCCTTTCCAAGCTCTTCCATGAACCGTGTCATCCATATCATCTCTTTGCTAGCCTCTATGACTGCAATATACTCTACTTCTATAGTTGACAAGGCAACAACCTTTTACAACTTTGATATCCAGCTAACCACCGTTCCACCAATAGTGAAAACATATCCTGTGGTGCTCCTCCTGCCATCCAAATCACCTGCCGTATCTGAATCTACATAACCATGTAGAAAAGTATCTGAACCTCCATAGCACAAATTCCTACTGCTGGTTCCTCTCAGATATATAAGGATCCACTGAACTACTTTCCAGTGTTCCTTTCCTGGATTGGCCATATACTTACTTACAACTCCCACTGCTTAGGCAATATCTGGTCTAGTACACACCATTGCATACATTAAACTCCCTACTGTGAAAGAATATGAAACCCTACTCATGTACTCTACCTCATCATGTGAATTAGGACATTGTTCTTTACTCAACTTAAAATGTCCAGCCAAAGGTGTGCTTACCGATTTTGCATCCTGCATATTGAATCATTTCAACACCTTGTTCACATAATCCTCTTGAGACAAAATCAACCTGTGATTTTTATTGTCTCTCTTAATGCTCATGCCAAGGATTTTCTTTACTGCTCCCAAATCCTTCATGGCAAATGTTTGAGCTAATTTCACCTTAAGCTCAAAGATATCCTGCATGTGTGATCTTGCAACCAGCATATCATCTACATATAACAATAGAATAATATATCTACCATTATCCAATCTCTTAAAATATACACAATGGTCAGATTGACACCTAATGTAGCCATGCTCGGTTATAAACCTGTCAAATCTCAAATACCACTGTCTAAGAGCTTGCTTGAGGCCATACAAGTTTTTCTTCAATCTACACACTAACTTCTCCTTACCTTTGACCTCAAATCCTTCTGGTTGTTCCATATATATTTCCTCATCCAAATCTCTATGAAGAAATGTTGTCTTAACATCAAGATGCTCAAGATGCAAATCCTCAATAGCAATTAAAGATAGTACAATCCATATAGAAGTCATTTTAATAAAAGGAGAAAAAATCTCACCAAAATCAATACCTGGTTTTTGTGCAAATCCTTTCACTACCAATCTAGCCTTATATCTCATCTGTCCATTCTCACCTTCTTTCAATCTGTAGGTCCATCTGTTCTTCAGTGTCCTCTTACTTGCTAGCAACTCAACCAAATCCCATGTTTGGTTCTCTTTCAAGGACTCCATTTCCTCAACCATGCCACGCTCCCACTGATTCTTAGACTCTACATATATTGCTTCTTGAAAACTCTCTGGTTCTCCACCATCAGTTAGCAATAAATAGAATAATGAAGGAGAATATCTAATTGGAGGCTTACTTACCCTTTCTGACCTGTTGATGGGCATTTGAGACTCATCCGCAACATGCTGTCCACCCAAATTCTCTGACAGTGACTGACCTCAGTCACTTTTAGGCCTGTAACTAGCCGACGTCGATTCTCCCTAGCCAACGTCAGTTCCTACCTGGCTGACGTTGGTCACTATCTGACCGACATCGGTTTCTATTTTCTTGATGTCAGTTCTTGCCTTATCGATGTCGGTCTTTGTGTTTTCTTGCAAGTGATTATTTCTTTTTCTCGCGAGCTCATTTTGGACCGTCACCTCGTCCAAATCTCCATTGCTCTGCTCAAATTGATTCAGCTTCTTCAGCTAATCACTATACATCACTTTTTCATTGAAAACAACATTACAGCTCCTAATTATCTTGTTAGTTTCTAGATTCCAAAATATGAAATAGAAATCATCTGAGCCATAGCCAATAAATGTGCACCTCATAGACTTAGCATCTAGCTTCTTTCTATTTTCCTTATCAACGTGCATAAAGGCTTCACAACCAAAAACTTTGAGGAATGAGAGATCTACCTTTTTACCTATCCATGCCTCTTTTGGAATTCCACCATCCAGAGCTATAGTGGGTCCTCTATTAATTAGGTACACTACAGTGTCAACAGCTTCTACCCAAAACTCTAAGGGCAAACTAGCATGCAATCTCATACACCTTGCACGCTCCATGATTGTTCTGTTCATCCTTTCAACAACTCCATTTTGCTGAGGTGTCCTTGGAACCATCCTTTGCCTGTAGATTCCATGCATATAACAATACCAGTTAAACTTATAGCTGCAAAACTCACCACCATTGTCAGATCTCAGGCACTTCAATCTTCTGCCTATTTCATTTTCAAACATAGCTTTCCAAATCTTAAAAGTCTCAAATACATCAGATTTCTTCTTAATACAATAAACCCATACCTTTCTTGTAGCATCATCTATGAATGAAACATAGTACTGTGATCCTCTAATAGAAGTAACCTGAGCTGGTCCCCACACGTCTGTGTGAACAAGCTACAACTTATGCTTCTTCTTTGTTGACCCAGTCTTGAGAAAACTCACTCTCTTTTATTTCCCAAAAACACAGTGCTCACAAAAATCTAGATCTATGCTTTTCAAATCTAAAAGCATACCTTTTGACTTAAGAATTGACATTCTCTTCTCACTCATGTGGCCAAGCCTTGAGTGCCACAATTTTGCATCCACATCTGAAGTAGATAATATAGAAAGAGAATTATTAGTAACACAATTACATAAATAGAGAGTACCTACTCTCTTACCTCTGGCCATAACAAGTGCACCCTTGGTCACCTTCCAAGATTCAACTGTGAGAGTTACTGTACAAACCTCATCCCCTAACTTTCCTGTAGAAATCAAATTTCTCTTCAAGCTAGGAACATGCATAACATTTCTCAACACCCATGTGTTTCCATTCTGCATTTTTGTCTACACTTTACCTTTGCCAATAATTTTAAAAGGCTCATCATCCCCTAAATACACTATTCCAAAATCTCCTTGGACATAGTCACTAAAATATTCTCTATTAGGGGTAGCATGAAAAGATGCACCAGAATCTAACACCCAAGATTCTATATTATTATGCAAAGAGAATATTAAAGCATCTTGTGCAATACCTGGAACCTTTGCTTCTTCTTTTCCTTCGTGCTGATTGTCCTCCTTAGGCTTTGACCAGCAATCTTTGCTTATGTGCCCAATCTTTCCACAATTCTAGCATTGTGGCTTCCTGCCATTTCTGGATTTGGATCTACCTCTCACCTTTGACTTAGATCTTGATCTCCTCTTGCTCTTCTCTTTTTGCCTTCCCCTGCTCTCAAAACTTAAAGCATTCCCTGATGTTTACTCTGTGCTTTTCTTGTGAATTTCCTCATTCAAGATCACACTAACAAAATCCTCTAATTTTAAAATATTTGATGCAGATGCAGTATTACTAACTGCCATTACTAAGCTATGCCAACTTTTAGGCAAAGAACATAATATTAAAAGAGCTTTAATTTCATCATCAAACACAATATTGACTGAACTTAATTGATTTACAATTCCATGGAAATCATTTAGATGATTAGATACAGATCCACCTTCCTGCATATGCAAATTAAATAACTGCTTCATAAGATATACCTTATTAGAAGCTGAGGGTTTTTCATACAAATTTGCTAAATTAGTCATTAACTCTACCGTAGACTTTGCCTATGATAAATTAGATATCACAGTAGATGCTAGACTCAGTCTTATAGACTCCAGAGCCTTTCTATCAAGAACTTCCCATTCTTCATCATCCATGTCTGTGGGTTTCTTTACAATCCCACCTAACGGTAAGTATAGATATTTTTGATACAGATAATCCTCTATCTATATTCTCCAATGTTGATAATTTTTGCCATTGAACTTCTCCATTCTCAGTTTACTTTCTTCTGCCATTGCTTCTCCCACTCAAACATAAATCCTTACAGAAACCCCTGTGAGTAACCTATAATCAATACACACTACACAGATCTGAACCGCCTGTTAGTGAACCTGGCTCTGATACCACTTGACAGGCACCTAGAACATAAATGCTCTGATACCACTTATTGGGGATCAACCAACAATTTGGTTACACTTATGAAATCAATAAACATAGAATTAAATCAAAATGATAAGTAACTAGAATGATAAATAGCAAGAACAAGAGATACAAGAAACCACCCTGAAAAGTTGTATTAAACTCTTTATAGAAGGAATACAATTGAAGAAACTTCTTTCTTCCACACCTCTCTCAGATGTACAGATCTCTCTCTAGATCTCTTTCCCTCAAGATCTCTCTCTCTCAAGTACAATCAACTCCAACAACCTATAATGATTTAGCTCTGTACTATTCTTCAACATTGCATTACAATAAGCTAAGAAGATCTAATCCTACATATAGAATTAGGAAACATGAGCATGCATTTACAACCAATAGTTATGCCACTTAAACAAGGGCTCTAAAATAGTCTTACTAATAATAGAGATGCAGACTTAAGACTATGACTTAATCCCATCATGCAAACACTTGGTTCTATCCTCGAAAATAGCTCTTTGGATGCACAGGTAACCGACATCAGTTCCTGCCTGCTTGCCTATGACCGACATCGGCTGATTCCTGTCGATGCCGACGTCTCCTGAACAGCTCTTTATCGACGTTAGTCACTCCTGACCAATGCCGGTGACTGTGTAACTGCTGCAATCTTGCAAAGCACTCCTTGGTGAAGGTTTTAGGCTCCACACCTTAACAAAGATTGCCTTCCATATAATATAGTATGTAGCATTGGAAGGTTGGTGTAATGTAGTTATATGGTCTTTATTTAAAATTTTGAACTATTTCAAGCATGATGTGCCTTCAGTCTTCTTTTTTTCATTCTAAAATCAATGGAGGTTTTGATCATGAATTTTAAACATGGTAATTATTGATGTTTAAAAGTGCGCTTTGTTTCAGACACCAACAATGGGAAGTTTCAAGATGTGGGACATGTAACTTGAAATAACCTCCAGATTTTTAAGAACCTAGTCTCTTCTTTATATCAAGTGTTGGGGGGAAAAGGGATAGAAATTTAAACAAAAACACAAATGCAAAGAAAGAAAACCTAACTATGGTGATGGGCCTGAATGTAATTTTGATCCTTAATCCTAAGCACAGTGAAACTATATGTAAGATTCAATTACATTAAAGAGCAGATGAGGCATGATCAATGTAAAAGATAGAAACAATAGAAACAAAGGCTCGCAGCTTAGATTACTTTCATAATGATACAAGAAACATCAACAAAGGCACAAAATTACATCTTCTTATTAATTCTCTAGCCACATAAAAGGCACAGAAACATGCACAGTTACATAAACTTGACAACTTAAGAAAATAAAAAAAGGCAAATGATATTCCTAATCACATCTCTAGAAAGTCTAAAACTCTTGACAATAATTTTCTTAGGAAATTCTCTCTCTTAGTATCTAATCCTAATTTGGTGATCCCTGCACTCCTCTTTATAGCCTCAAATTCCATCCAGATTGTCTGCATGTTCCCAAAATTATGGCTCAAATTGAACTCTAACTAAGCTAGAAGTGTTTATCAGAGGATAGTTCTTAGATTCTGAAGCGTTCTGTTTCCTTGCTGTTCACTTGCTAAAATAGATACACAGGAAACTCTATTCTATTTAATAGAAGAGGACACTTAGTCAATTCCCTAAAAATCTTCTTATTTCTTAGGAGACACTGGAGAATGACACTTGGCATATTCCATAACACTTACTAAAGGCACGCAGCACCTTCCACTTTACTTTGAATTTTACTTTATCTTTGCTCAGGAACATTTTAACTTTGACACCTATCACAATCTGCTTCTTTGACACTTAATAACTTAACAAAAATAAGACTCACTACATCTCTTACTCAAGCAACTTTGAAAATGGGCATAGGGACAGGTGGTAATCTCTACTTGCTTTAATAAAGGACACATGACAATCTCTGCTACTTTTGGGAATGGAGTAGAAAGGGGCTCGGTAGATGACACTTGGTAGCCTCTGCTTGAATGGTTTGATTGTACCTTAATGCCTTTCAAAAGTGCACTTGACCCTTTGGGTTTTTTGGGATGCTCCTTTGAACTGCCTAATTATACTAAGCTATTGAATCGATCGATATTTTGGATGATGACATGTAGTGACTTCCATTCTCTTTAGCTGGGATACGTGGTAGCTTCTGTCACTTTTATAAAAACAAAACTGAGACCTTTCGCTACTACCACTTAGTGCATTCCACTTGATCTTGATACTTAGCTTGTTAAAACCTTTTGCTGAAAAGAGATGAAATGTGGGTGCCAATATATAACTGTAGATGCTGACACTTGGCACGTTTCGCTGAGTTGCTATGAGATACGTGGCAATCTCTGCTCAACTCATAGAAAATATGAAAGGGGCTTTGGATGATGACACTTGGCATTTTTCTTGAGAAAGGATGCCTCAGAGAATGACACTTGTCAGCTTCCACTTTACCCTGACACTTAGACAAAAATGAATCAAAAAGGAAAATAGAGCCCGTGCTCTGTTTCAAAACTCACCTATAACAAACCATAGTATGTGAAGGCAAAATATCATGGTGTGTAACTAAAAATAGGATGAAATGTAGAGTAAATTTTTACTCTACAGTTACTAGTGACACCAAGGACTTTTGGGCCTACTCAAAAGAAACCACAACTCTCGCTAGATCAAAATTTCAAAATCACAGCTTTAGCAATGTTGTCTGGTAGGTGAACCACTCTTCATTAGATAACCCTTGCTTACTCTACAATTCATTGAAGGCTAAATCAAGGTTAATAATATCCTTGTGTGAAAAATGTTTCAAAATTTGAACCATAGCCTTCAATTTAAATTCAAGCTAGGAAACAAGAACCAAGACTACTTCTACTTCAGGGCCTGACGAATCATCCCTTAAATCCTGGAAAACTATTTGATCTTTCTGTTTGGCCAACATCAAAGGTTCAATTTCTTCTACCATCAGCATGGTATTGTCATTAGGAAATGGAGAAGGAAACCCTAGTTGTACTAGATCTTCAACATGCTATTTCATTTCATTGATTCCTTCCTTCATGACATCCAGAAGCTCCTTGCAACTATTGGCTACAAAATTGCAATTGAGAACTTCATTTACACACTTGGCAGTGACCATTTTATTATTAGTTCCTACTATTGACAGTGTTTCATCCATTGCATCATACAACTTTTGCAGCAATGTTTCTGAGTCCATTACTCTCTCAGAGACTGTAGCCAGAGTATTTACAACTGAACTCTCCACCCTTTTGCACAATTACTATGCATTTAGCAAGAAGGTGAGAGAAGGTCTGAGCTGATTAATCTTTAAAGAGATTATCTTCCACATGGATTTGTATAGCTCCCTTACCATACTTAATACTCTTACACTCTTTGGCCTATTGGCCAGCTCTAGTGTTAATTGTGCTACTCTCTATTGCTCTGCATGAAATTGGGCTTGTATGACCGCATCATTATTCTGTTCACTTAGCAGCTTTTATTGCAATGTTGCCTTTTCATTCCTTAGGGTCATCGCCACATCTTTGACCTATGTGAGCTCTACCTTTAAAGAATTATTTTGGTCCTAAACTGCCTGGTGAGTATGAAGAGAAACCATATTTTACAACTGTTTATTCAGATTCTCTACCTCATTATTTTTGCTATTGATTTTTGAGGTCAAACTATTACATTTTGCCTTTTCCTTGGCTAGCTCAGCTTCAATCTTTTATACCCTTCTTGATATCTTCAAAGAGCCTTTAGTGACTACAGAAGTGGATTCAGTCAGTAGCTCAACTTTGCCCTTTGGCCTGAAGAGTGACATGTCGATGGCCACATCATTCATCGTGTAATCTTTTAGCTGCATCTACTCCATTAGCTTTATTACATTTGGCAAAAAATAAGTCACCATCAATTACTACTAGATGGGGTCAAATTGTGACGATAAATGGGGTGTAGGCAAAGCTTTGTTATCCTTAATCTTCTTCTCTTTGGGCTTCCCTCGCCTTCTTAGTAGCATCTGCTTGGGTCTAGAAGGTGGAAGGAGAGGCAATGTGCCCACTCGTAAAAGGATGTCCTTGTGGAAGACCATATTGAATGGTCAATTATTGGCTATGGGAAATCTAAGGGAAAGGTTTCATGGGAATAGAAGGGGAGAAATGAGGTAATGTTAAGGCCTGAGGTGGCACTAATGGGGCAAAATGAGAAATGGGAATGGTAAAAGTGGTAGGGGATGTCATCTAACTAGATGAAGTCATCATGCCAACAAGAGAAGAAATAGACTAAGGAGAGGGAGAGATAATGCTTACCTAAGGTGCGATTCTAGTACCTTGTAATTGGCACTATGTGGTGTCCATCTCCTCTTCTAAAGTAAATCAAAATTGCACCCTCTTTCATTTCTTGGGTGTCTCTTCTTCTAGCTGTATTTTTGCTCCTTTCAATGAGGCTTATGGGGAACTAGGAATATATATAATCAAGACTGATGGGGAAGCTTGTGATGGTGAAGGCACCATACTTTTTTGCATTTCTATGGCACTGAGGGATGGAGGCTAAACTGATACAGTTGTTGTAGCTATAGTTTGCTCTAAGGCTTGTGACTCTTGGCTTAACCCTACCCTAGCTTATTGTTATTCACCTGGTGTAGGCAAATTACCTATCTCTAGGCTAGATACAGGGGAGAGATGACACTCATCTCATAGTTCTTCCCATATTTCATCTATGTCTACATTCCCAAAAGAATGAATTATTTGACAAATTTCCTGCCTATACTTCCAATAGGCCTCTATCTTCTCTGTATCCCAATATTTATTCTTTAATGTTCTCCTTAAGCCAAATGTCATTCTAACTTTAGGATCATAATCCCTTTGTTTGACATAGAATGTCTCCCATGGCCTATTTTGTGGAAGTGGCAAGTCTATTAACCCAACATAAAATCTAGGAGTGTCTTCCCTAGGATTTTTCCTAATTTCCCAAAAAGGGCAGCCCTCATGTGTAATTCTGACTACGACCCTATTATTTCTTATCTAGGAAGCTATGAAATTATATGGGTCATAAACCCATTTGTCTTCTATTAAAAGGAAACCCAGAAAGGCTAGCTTTCTGAGCAATAGAACTTCAGAATCTCTTGTTTCCAAAACCATGTCGTTGGTCATCCATGGTAGATTATATATTTTTATATTCCTCTTCCCCGAGCCAAATTCATTGTCAATTATGGATACCTATCTAGTGACCTCTAGGAATGCTAACCTAAGAGTCAAGATCTTAGGTAGCAATATTGGTTCCCCACAAAAACCATGGACTCTTATAATGATATGGTGGGATCTAGAATAGAAATTGCAAGGAATTGGGCAACTAGCCAAAAGATTTGAAAGACTGGGGAATAATCTATTCATAATTGGTTTGGGACTAGGTGGCAAAAAGTAGGGGTGACAAATAATTCCTATAACTCATATGGGTCACTGGTCTTTGACAAAATGTGATGTCCCTTACTTAGGGCCTCTCTTATCTGCACAAAAGCTCTGATATATAGCAATGAAAGCTCTGAACAATTGTAATATCCTCTTCAAACAGGGAATATAGAAACATATAAAGCTCTGATCACAGATACAAACTTGTAGAATAGATTTAAACATGCATAAACAAATCACAGATCTTATCATTCATCCAGCTAATTACAATAGATGTCCTTTCTTATGCCAACCCAGAAAATATTATAGATAAGGTCTTAAAACCCTGAATTCGTGCAAACTGGAAGTGAAATTGCAATTCTGGAAGTCTCGGCTTTTCTGTGTCGACACACAGACGCCGTCGTCGGTTGATATATCACCGACATCGGTCCCTGTCGGTCAGATTTTTGCCGACGTCGGTCTTTAGTAGACCGATGTCGGTCACTGTCGCCCTCTGTCTGCTGAGGTCGGTACCTGAGCTGATCTGAACGGACCTATACGGATTTAGTACGGCCGCCAACCTATCTGTTCTTAACCCTTGATTGCTGAACACCCTGATCTGAAGATATACTATTCTAATATAGAATATCTCTATCTGTATAATTTATTGGATCAAAAACTAAATAAAGATAAATACCTGAAATATCTGTAATAACTTCTGTGTGAAGTTATCTCTCAACCCTGAAATTCTGTGATAACTTCTGGATGAAGCTATCTCTCAAATCTGTACCTCTGTGATAACTTCTAGATGAAGCTATCTCTCAATTTGGCAATAGATCGGCTGATCTTTCACAACCTCTGAATCGCACACAATGAAGAGTTGACGTTCTCCACTGCAAATGGAATCCTGGAACCCTTGGCTCAGTCTTCACAGAAGAATTTCTCTAATTTCAATAATCAATTCATACATAATCAATAATGGCCTCCATGTGAAACCCTTATACCCTCAAAAGATATGCTTTCCCTAATTAGGGTTTCTTAAATTAGCATTAGGGTTTTCTAATTTAAAATTAGACCAAATAATTAATAATTAATTACTTAATTATTAATGAGACCAAATAATTAATATTTGATTAAATCAATCAAATATTAATATCTCCCTCAATATATGTCGGATCCTCAAACCGATTGAAGCAGGTGAATCAGGGAGTGATTCTGCACATGACCATACCAAAATAAAGGTGCTCCACTACATATCAAATATCCCTAAAAAGTAGGAGCTCAGGCCCAATGCATCTGAAATAACCTGAATGAAAACCAAATGTAGAAATTCTGTGAATCAAAGTCAATCCAAGCTCCATTATGACCCTCTATCCATCCTATTAGCCTACGAAGGTCGTATAATAGGCTAATCATCAAGACTGTCAATGTCCATGAAAAAGGGGACATGACAATCCGCCCCTCTAGAAATTGCTTGTCCCCAAGCAATCTCAGAACAATGAACTACTCGATCCACCTGGATCCCAAGGAAAAAGTTGTGTAACATCCATCATGTCACCAATCAACCCATGTGAATAAATCATCAACATCAACATCATCAACAGTATCAAAATCAGCAACTGAAAAACTGCACTCGACACCCAAACAACTATCTGAAGACCCACTGTAGATGTCGGTAGAAGAAACCACTCTGAGGGACTCAAGCCAACTAAAATATCAACCCTATCAAAATTCAAGTCCCTATCTAACTGATACTCACACCCAACTAGACCGTGGATATGACAATCATTGGTACCTGAGTCACTGACACCAAAACTAATCTCTAGATGCAAAGGAAAATAAGGAGCATACCTCACCGTATGATGCTGGTAAGAACCCCCAAACTCTGCTACTGGCACACTATTGCCAAACTGGGACTCAATGGATGGCTCCAATCTCGGCTCAACAAACATCCCCTCAACATCCCTATAAGGTAACATAGTAGAAAGGGTTCGTAAAATCTCCTCACCCAATCTGCTAATAGCACTAGAACCTCAGACAAGAACACCTTCTGTCATCTTATGTGAGTCCAGATGAACACCTGCACTATCCAGCAAATACTCCATGAATGGTTCAGTGCAGTAGAAATTATATGTGGAAGCATCAACATACTCCCCCACACACTCCAACTGATCTCTCTGTAAATGTGGCACAACGAACTGTACCACACTGTCATCTGTGTGAGAATAATCAATCTGGAGACTCGACTCCACTGGTATCTCAAGCTCATCAGAATTAGGTACTCCCAAATCCTGAACATGTGTATCAGCATCAGCAACATGCTCCCCAGCAACAACTATAGGAAGGTACTCATCACCAACCACCTCAATATACAAATGATCATCCATACTCTGTAAATCAACGCCAAAGCTCATATCAACAAACGGAGTATCAACAACTATAGCATCACTGTCTAAATCTTCCATACAGAAAGAAACAACCGGTGAAACTAAGTCCTCAAAACTGTCCACTGCATTCTCCTAAGTATCATCTGCAATAATCAGATCCTGGGACTCTTCTACAATCACTGCCATAGCTGGGGGATCATCAACCCTCAGTGCACGAACATCTGAGCACACCTGTACACTCTGAGTGCAAGCATCTAACTCATCATCATCTTCACTATATCCTATCTCATAATCATAATAATTATGGGACATGCTGCTCTCTCGTCTAAGTGATCTGTAGTGCTCTCTCCTTAGCTTGACAAAATGATCAAAGGTCATCCTCTCTTGAATATGAGGAGGTAATAAGTCCCACTCATCATTCGCTGTCTTATACCTTGCGGGTTTGTTTTTGGATGTAGGATATGAAAGAATTTCCTTCATCCTCCTCTGGGTTTCATCCAACTGCTTCAAACTGTGTTCCAGCTTCTTCATATCATTGTCCCACTATCTCTGAGTATATGAAGGCATCATGATACTTTGCTGATTCAATCTACCCAAACTACCCAACAGGATGGCAAGACATTAGCTCTGATACCACTGTGATATCCCCAACCAGTAGGGATATGCAAACACAAGAAGCTCTGATACCACTATGATGTCCCTTACTTAGGGCCTCTCTTATCTGCACAAAAGCTCTGATATATAGCAATGAAATCTCTGAACAATTGTAATATCCTCTTCAAACAGGGAATATAGAAACATATAAAGCTCTGATCACAGATACAAACTTGCAGAATAGATTTAAACATGCATAAACAAATCACAGATCTTATCATTCATCTAGCTAATTACAATAGATGTCCTTTCTTATGCCAACCCAGAAAATATTACAGATAAGGTCTTAAAACCCTGAATTCGTGCAAACTGGAAGTGAAATTGCAATTCTGGAAGTCTCGACTTTTCTGTGTCGACACACAGACGCCGTCGTCGGTCAATATATCACCGACGTCGGTCCCTGTCGGTCGGATTTTTGCCAACGTCGGTCTTTAGTAGACCGATGTCGGTCACTGTCGCCCTCTGTCTGCTGAGGTTGGTACCTGAGCTGATCTGAACGGACCTATACAGATTTAGTACGGCCGCCAACCTGTCTGTTCTTAACCCCTGATTGCTAAACACCCTGATCTGAAGATATACTATTCTAATATAGAATATCTCTATCTGTATAATTTATTGGATCAAAAACTAAATAAAGATAAATACCTAAAATATCTGTAATAACTTCTGTGTGAAGTTATCTCTCAACCCTGAAATTCTGTGATAACTTCTGGATGAAGCTATCTCTCAAATCTGTACCTTTGTGATAACTTCTGGATGAAGCTATCTCTCAATTTGGCAATAGATCGGCTGATCTTTCACAACCTCTGAATCGCACACAATGAAGAGTTGACGTTCTCCACTGCAAATGGAATCCTGGAACCCTTGGCTCAGTCTTCACAGAAGAATTTCTCCAATTTCAATAATCAATTCATACATAATCAATAATGGCCTCCATGTGAAACCCTTATACCCTCAAAAGATATGCTTGCCCTAATTAGGGTTTCTTAAATTAGCATTAGGGTTTTCTAATTTAAAATTAGACCAAATAATTAATAATTAATTACTTAATTATTAATGAGACCAAATAATTAATATTTGATTAAATCAATCAAATATTAATATCTCCCTCAATATATGTCGGATCCTCAAACCGATCGAAGCAGGTGAATTAGGGAGTGATTCTGCACATGACCATACCAAAATAAAGGTGCTCCACTGCATATCAAATATCCCTAAAAAGTAGGAGCTCAGGCCCAATGCATCTGAAATAACCTAAATGAAAACCAAATGTAGAAATTCTATGAATCAAAGTCAATCCAAGCTCCATTATGACCCTCTATCCATCCTATTAGCCTACGAAGGTCGTATAATAGGCTAATCATCAAGACTGTCAATGTCCATGAAAAAGGGGACATGACACAAAATGTGTGTCCATGCAGACATAGGAATGGTCCTTTGGAGATAAAATTTTGGGTCATACATATTAAGATACATATGTTGGAAAAAGAGTTTAGAGTTATGAAAAATCATGAGGTGGAACAAATAGGAAGAATACCTGAACACTCATTTTGATCTAAAATGGGCCAATTATTCTACCATCAAGAAAGCAATTTGTTCAAAAAATTCAAGTCAATACTCTTGAGTTTTATTGACAATATTCAGCCTAAAAAGGATAGCCATTTCATACACTACCATGCCATCTTTCATGCCAAAGATGAGAGCCATCGTAGACAATGCATCTTGGCTAGCCTATGTGAATTGATCTCTTGGTTTAGGGAGTGTGGGTATCATAGTGTCATCATCACCCATTTGTAACTCAAACCTCAAGAACCTTGTCTGAGTGTTGATATTTTCCCATGTTCTTTGCATCTTAGCAATAGTGGGAAATGTAGATGTACTATCATGATGTAGGGCTAACATATCCCTAATAGATTGTGATGTGATTTGCACTATGAATGGACCTTGTTGAATGGTGCATGAAGGTGTGTGGAGCAAGTCTGCACATAATTTGACTAGGTCGGGGCATGAATGCATAGTTGGAATAATAAACTGAGCTAGTTGTGAGGTCCATATCCTCATAGTGAATGTTTCATATTGCCCTACTCTAGCTCTCTAGAGACACCTTTGATGTGCCCCTTCTCTAATATTTTTTCTATTATCTCTTTGAAGAATTGGATCCATGATGCCATCTGCATAATCTTTTATTTTCACTGAATCACTTGCTGGACTAGCTTCAGGAAACCTAGTCCTTGGATAGGCCTTCAATGGTTGTGTGGGAGCTGAAGCATATGATTTACTTGCAAGAAACTTATAAAAGGATTCATACATCCTAGCTCCTTGTTGTGAAGATTTTGCCCCATCCATCTGTGTATCTTCTCTATGGTAAGTTGTATGAACTTTTGCAAAACAGAGACACTTTCGCTGAAACAAGTTTACTAAGCATAAAAAATGCAAGTAGTAAGATATTTTCACACAGATATTAAAATGTTTGATATCTTGTAAAATTTAACTCTTGCTAAGAGGTATTTATTGTCCTATCAAGTCTCAAATGGCATTAAACTCAGATAATCGTTAGCAAATCCTACTCAATCTTCTTGGGACAGTGAGATAGACACGTTATGCAAGTGGCAATGCAAGGTACAATGGAGATTTCTAAAGATTTGGAAAACATTCAATGTGTCAAGAATTTAAAAACTTTTTGAGCTGCCGACAATGTGTTCAAAGAAAAATTATTTAAAAGAAAAGTGGGAAAATAGCAACAGAAAAATAAAGCAATACGGGAATGGGAAACTATCTAACTATAATACATTAGAGACCCAAGTTAACTGAAATGCTTTAAATAGATTATGTTTACATGAATCTCTTTAGATTCTCCTTCCATTGATTCTAGCTTGAATGAATTCCTCTACTTACATGCATGAATTTTATACAGGCCAGTCCATAATGCTTCAAGTATGCTGACCCAGCTTGGCAGCTCTTGCATCCCATTTCAAAACAATTGAGCCTACCTCAAAATGAGGATTCAAAGTCCTTTTGTCAAAAGATTCCTTAACCATTCCCTAATGCTTAATTAATGAATCATGGGTTGTATCCCTCTTCTCCTGAACTTCCAAAAGCTTTGCAAGTCTAACCTGCATGGGGCCATTTTCCTCAATTTCAATTTGTTTGATCAGATGGAGGGCAGGGATATCCAAGCTTAGGGGGATTACAGTAGACTTTCCATATACCAATTCATATGGGGACATTTTGATCACCTGTTTAGGTGTGATTTTATCAACCTATAGTGCTAAATTAAGCATTTTATGCCACTCTTTGTGATGATTAACCCCTATTATTTTTATGCGTCTAATCAGGTTCTTGTTAGTCGATTCTACCAAACTGTTACCCTAAGGGTAATAGTTAGAGGAAGTTTTTAGATATATTCCATGTTTTAATACAAAGTTAGATACTTTAGACCCCAAGAATGCTTTAGCATTATCTGAAATTATGGTGTGAGGAGTCCCAAAGTGAGTAGTGATACTCCCTAGAAAATCTAGGATCACATTTTCTGTTGCTTCCTTAAGTGGGACTACCTCGGTCCATCTAGTGAAGTAATCTGTGGCAGTTAATATCCATTTGTGTCCCATACTAGACACTAGATTTATAATTCCAATGAAGTCAAGACCCCATTGAGTAAAAGGTTCATCCGCAATTATAGGACTAAGGGGCATTGCTTCATTCCTTCTCATCCCCATGTAATATTGATAGGATTGACATTTTTTAACTAGCTGATAACAATCTACAAATAAAGTAGGCTATAAATATCCTGCCTCACTTATCTTTATGGCTATGGTCTTTGCAGAAAAATTTCCCCCGATATTCCATGATGCATCTCGTGTAGTATTTTCTTAGCCTCAGCCTTTTCTACACATCTTAACAATTTACCATTAGAATTTCTTTTAAAAAGGACCTATTCAATTAAAACAAAATTAACTCCTTGTATCCTATAGTATCTTCTCTTATTTTGAGGGAGTTCTCTTAGATAAATTCCATACTTCATAAAATGAATCTTGTTTGTGACCCAAGATTCCTAATCAACCTCTTGTATCTTTAACACCATCTTTGTCTCTCCTTCTGAATTTGTCTCTTCAGGTACAATCTTTTCAAACCCTTGGGCCATATATTGGCACAAACCCCTGCCTCTAACTAACTTAGTGGGTTTAACCTCTACATCATATTCAAGGATATTAGTAATCCAATTGGCTCTTTTCTCAGTAATTTCTCCTTCCATGATGTATTCTCTAACACTTGGGTGAGCTACAAGTATCAGAATTTTGCTCCCTAATACCATATGCCTAAATTTCTTGAGGGCTTTTACCATGGCATGTGCTTGTTTCTCTACAAAGTTGTACCTAGTTTCATAATCCCTGAGAGTTCTTGAGAAAAAGGCTATTGGGTGTTCTCCCCCCAGTCTATCATCCTTTTGGGTTAAGATAGCAGTAAAACTTAACTCTCCTCCATAGACATACATTACAAAAGGCTTGGAAAAATTTGAGTTTTTCAGTACTGGGGCTATTGAGATAGCCTTCTTGACCTCTTCAAAGGCTTGCCTTCCTTTTATAGTCCATTTGAAAATTAGGTCTTTCTTTAACAAGAGTGTCACTGGTCTCACCAAGCCTTCAAAATCGGATATGAACCTACTAACAAAATTAATCTTTCCCAAGAAGGACTAAACTGCCTTTTTATTTACTGGAAGAGGTAGGTTCATTATAGTTACAATTATTTTAGGATCTATGAAAACTCCTTCTTTAGATATTATATGTCCCAATAATTTGCCTTGAGGCACAACAAAGATGCATTTCTTGGGATTCAGTGATATTTCAAAATCTTGGCATTTCTTAAAGACAGATTCTAAATGATCAAAATGATCAACAACATTTCTTGAAAAAATAGTGAGGTCATCCAAATAAACCAAGATGATTTTATTTATAAGTTCCCCAAAGGCTACATCCATAGCTCTTTGGAAGGTGGCTCCTACATTTGATAGGACAAATGGCATCTTAGCTTATGTAAATGTTCCCCATTTGGTAGTAAAAGTAGTTTTGTACTGGTTTTCATTAGCCAACCAAATTTGATTATATCCAGAGAAACCATCTAGCAAAGAAAATCTCTCTGATCCTACCACATTTTGTAGAATTTGTTCCATGGAGGGCAAGGGATAGTGATCTTTCAAAGATGCTCTATTTAGATCTCTAAAATCTACACATAGTCTTACATCTCCATTTTTTTTCCTAACTGGTACTAGATTTGATACCCAGGTTGAGTGCTTGATTGGAAAAATTATTTTGGAATCTAAAAGTTTTTGCAACTCATCTACCATTAGAGGCTCAATCCTTGGATTTAATAGCCTCTATTTTTGTCTGATGGGCTTAGATCCTTTAGTCAATTCTATTGTGTGATGAATAATGTCTCTATTATATCCATGAAGGTCTTCATAGCTCCAGGCTATGACTCTGTCATATTTTTTGCACAATTGAATTAGTCTTTCTTTTTCCATTTGAGTTGCAAAATTCCCAACTTTTAGTTTTTTCCCTTGACTTACCTCTATTTCAAAATAGTCTGCTTTGTCTACCTAGAACCTTTTCTTCTCTAGGCTTACATCCTCTGGATCAAACAAGTTTTCTAAGGTGATCAAGCCCTTGGGGAGCTTATTAGTCTTCAATTATATAATCTAATCTCCATATGCTTCCTTAATTTTGGTTTGCAATTGATCAATAAACTCATCTGATTGTTGTAAGAATGAGAGTACTTGAGAATCATTTTTAAATACTTGCCAATGCTCATCATTGTCTGGAATAGTTGGCCTCACTATAACTTTTACTGACTCATTGTTAATTAATAAGCCAGTTGTTAGATTAAACTGTGAGCCAATCTGGGCCATCCTATCAACTTCAAAATTTTGACCCCTAGGGACTATCTCGATATTGAAAGCTTTAAAATCTTCTATTAAGTCCCAAATCATATGTCTATAGGATCTCATCCTTACATTTTTGGCTGCTACCTTTTCTCTAATTTACTTTACTACTAATTCTGAATCTCCTTTTACTATTAGATTATTTATTCCCTTTTTCTTGGCTAAAAGGAGCCCATGTACTAAAGATTCATACTCAACATCATTATTAGTACAAGTAAATTGGAAACAGATAGCCCTTAAAATTTTCTCACCATTTGGGGCAGTAACACAAATTCCTGCTCCAGCACCATGTTTACTTCTAGCCCCATCAAAATTTAAGGTCCAAATTTATAAATTTTGAGTAGTTGGTGCTTCTTCCTTAATACATTTGGGATTTCATGGTCCTCATCAAAAATGACATATGTGCCCAGACTAGTAGAGTCATAGTTCCCATATGGGTCGCTATGCATCATAGCCAACAACTAGTTATTTTCTTCTTCTTGATCATGCTCAGTCCAGTCACCTAACTCTTCAACAAAAATCCTTTCTTCCTTATTTAACATAGCATGATATGCCTCTAATTTTGATGTTGGTTCATTGGTGATATGGTCTTTTGATAGTGGTTTAGATAAAATTTTCATCTTCGAACCGTATCTGGTTCTCAGGATGAGGTGAGACCAATCAAGCGACATATATCCTCCTATTTTTGCTATAAAGTATCTGGATAAATATAAACCAAAAATAGGAGGTATATCTATGACTAATACATCTTGGTTGACAATTATATTGGGATAAGTATCTAACTACAATGGGAGTTATCTAATTCTCCCTATTGTTTGTACTATTTTGCCATCTAGCTGCATAACTCCTTTTGTAAGGGGTTCATATTTTATTTTCAAAGCATCAGCTATTTGCTTAGGCATCACTGTACTACTAGCTCTTGAATCTATCAATGTATTATGCAAGAGTTTCTTCCTAACTATCAGAGTCAAATAGAAAGGCTCTAGTTTAGATTTATTTACTTGTGCTGCATCGTTCACAAAGGCTGTTGTCTTTAGAGGGACTGTGTCCTTGAGTTTTTCTTTATCAGCAAGTCCTTCTTTGGTGCCATCATGCTTAGGTAGTGCTTGGCCTTGCTTGGCCTTGTAGAGCCTCTTGTAATAGCATCTTTTATTTAAGAATAGATAATATGTCCCATATTGATACTTGTGCTGGAGTCTTCTTTAATTGATCCACCACGTTTATTGTTCCTAGAGTCTGAGCTATTTGAAGATAAGGATATCTTGTTTTTTCCTAAATTTGGGTAGGAGTCCCTTGATTTTGCACTAGATGAGGCACTTCTTGTCTGACAGTAGTGTTTCTTTCTCCTTGAAATGGAGGATTATCCATGACTTGACTATTTGCAGCTTCAGGCTATTTCATCATTCTTCTCTTTGACCTAGTATAATAATCAGATAGCACCACTGGTTTTTTGGAGGTAGATGCTTCATTAAAGAAAATTGATTCTTCATCTTCAACCCATGAGAACAAAGCATGTTTTAGGTCTATTTCTTCCTCTTGTTACAAGGACATTCCTTGCATCTGAGCCACTAGGACTAAATTCTACATACCAGGAGATTGGTAGGCTTGAATATCACTGGAACTTGCAAACTGACCATCCATTCTTCTTTGCTCTGCAACCTTTTGTTGTAGATTACCCCTAGGAAAATCTATAGGTGTATGAGCATCATTTCAATGGAAGCACCTGTCATTAGTATTATCAACATAATTATTTTGCCTTGGAATAATCTCCCTATTTGAATTGGGAGGAATAGTCTGTGAGGGTGTGGGAACTATAACTAATTGATTTGTTGGCTGATGGTTAGTTTATCTTGGAGGACCCTGATATTGGTTTGGCTGAGATGAAAATATATTTCCTTGATATCCTTGATATGGAGGCTTAGAGAAAGTATTCTATCTTTTTATATTGATCAGCTCATTGGAAAACGTCCTTAGGATATTCTTGATATCATCCATCTTAGATGACTGAGCAAGGATAGGTTCTTTCGCAGGTGGTTGAGGATATTGGTACATAAATACAAGTGGAGATATGGATTTAGGCACTTCTTGAGGTAATGGCAATGAAATTTTTGGAAACATGGGCATGGGGGGCCTTGGGGGTAATTTTCTAGCATCTATCAAATTATTCTCAGCTCTGACTGCATTTTCATAAGCCTCTAGCAAAGTCTATCCTCCAAGTGACTAAATCATAATAGATATATCTAAATTCAAAGATTTAAGATAAAACACTATGGCCATACCTGGTAATGGTCTAGCTACAATAGGGATTCTATCCCAAGTCTTTTGAAATCTGGAATTGAAATCAGTTATGGCTTCTTTTGGTCCCCTTTGAATGGTAATTAATTTTTGTAACAAAGAAGACTTATCACCCTTCTCTGCAAATATTTCAAAGAAAATATCTCTGAGTTCATCCCATGTAGATATTGAATTGGGAGTTAAGGATCGGTACCATTCCAAAGCCTTCCCTTTAAAAGAAGCTGTTAATAACCCTATAACCACATTTTATTGTGTGACAACATGTATAGCACAGACATCTAATACATCTTGAAGATGTTCTTCAGGTGTTTTAGAATCTTGCCAGCTAAATTTGGGTAGAGCTTTCAAGGCATTTACTAGGATAGGATCCTAAGTAGCTGGTGGTACTGGGAGGATTAGAGGACTACTAGTGTTCCAACTTGCATAATTCCTTGGGGGAACAGGGGCTCCCATATTTACTCTTAATATTGGTATAAGCTGATTGACTCTCCTTCTTGGACTAGTTACCAAAGGTGGTACAAGAATACCTAGATTTATAGCAGATTGAGATTTGGTTACTGGTCTATAGCTCTGACTCCTTGTAGCTCTCTAGTTCATATGGTCTTGAAAGAAACTTTCAAAACTAGTCCCACTGGGCGTGCCAAAAACTGTTGATGTTTGAAAGTGCACTTTGTTTTAGACACCAACAATGGGAAGTTTCAAGATGTGGGACATGCGACTTGAAACAACCTCCAAATTTTTAAGAAGTTGGTCTCTTTTTTATATCAAGTGTTGGGGGGGAAAAGGATAGAAATTTAAACAAAAACACAAATGCAAAGAAAGAAAACCTAACTATGGTGATGCACCTAAATGTAATTTTGATCCTTAATCCTAAACAAAAACACAAATGCAAAGAAAGAAAACCTAACTATGGTGATGCACCTGAATGTAATTTTGATCCTTAATCCTAAGCATAGTGAAAATATATGTAAGATTCAATTACTTTAAAGAGCAGACGAGGCATGATCAATAGCAAAGATAAAAATAATAGAAATAGAGGCTCGCAGCTTAGACTACTTTCGTAATGATACATGAAACATCAACAAAGGCACATAACTCCATCTTCTTATTAATTATCTAGCCACATAAAAGGCACAGAAACATGCATAGTTACATAAACTTGACAACTTAAGAAAATAAAAAAAGGCAAATGATATTCCTAATCACAGCTCTAGAAAGTCTAAAACTCTTGACAATAATTTTCTCAAAAAATTCTCTCTTAGTATCTAATCCTCATTTGGCGATCCCTGCATTCCTCTTTATAGCCTCAGATTCCCTCCAGATTGTCCATGCATTCCCAAACTTACAACCCAAATTGAACTCTAACTATGCTAGAAGTGTCTATCAGAAGATAGTTCTTGGATTCTGAAATGTTTTGTTTCCCTATAGTTTGCTTACTAAAATAGATACACAGGATGCTCTATTCTGTTAAACAAAAGAGGATACTTAGTCAATTCCCCAAAAATCTTATTATTTCTTAGGAGACACTAGAGAATGACACTTGGCATATTTTACAACACTTACTAAAGACACACGACACTTTTTGCTTTACTTCAACTTTTACTATATCATTGCTTAGGAATGTTCTGACTTTGACACCTGTCGCAATCTGATTCTTTGACACTTAATAAGTTAACAAAAATAAGACTCACTTCAAATTTTACCTGAGCAAATTTGAAAAGGGGCATAGGGACAAGTGGTAATCTCCACTTGCTTCAATAAAAGACACGTGGCAATCTCTACTACTTCTGAGAATGGAGTAGAAAGGGCCTCGGTAGATGACACTTGGCTACCTCCGCTCAAATGGTTTGATTTCACCTTACTACCTTCCAAAAGGGCACTTGACCCTTTGGTTTTTTTGGGATGCTACTTTGAACTACCTGATTTTACTAAGACATTGAATCCATTGATATTTTAGATGCCGACACATGGTGACTTCCATTCTCTTTAGCTGGGATACGTGGTAGATTTCATCACTTTTAGAAAAACAAAACTGAGACCTTCCACTACTGCCACTTGGTGCATTCCACTTGATCTTGATACATATCTTGTTAAAACCTTTCACTAAAAAGAGATGAAATGCAGCTACCAATATGTAACCGTGGACGCTAACACTTGGTGTGTTCTGTTGAGTCATTATGAGATACGTGGCAATCTCCACTCAACTCATAAAAAATATGAAAGGTGCTTCGGATGATGACACTTGGCATTTTGCTTGAGAAAGGATGCCTTAGAGAGTGACACTTGTCAGCTTCTACTTTACCCTGACACTTAGACAAAAATGAATCAAAAAGGAAAATAGAGCCCGTGCTCTATTTCAAAACTTGGCTATATCAGAGCACGGTATGCGAAGGCAAAATTTTGTGGCGCGTGACTAAAAAATAGGATGAAACGTAGAGTAAATTCTAACTCTATCGTAATTACTTGAATCCATGATAATAATGGTTTATCTACCTCATTTTTAAATATTTAAGGGAATGAATCAAATTATCCCAAACATCTCTTAGCCCTATAATGAATATGTAGAGGATGTGCATGTTGATATTATAAAAATTAAAAAAGTTTGGATAAAATACCCTAGGAGTTCAAATAAGGTTATATAGATCATTAATAAACCTATGGAGAATAGGACCAAAGAGGTTGAAGGAAAGAATCCAAAGCTATAGGATAATATCAAGAAACATCTTTATATTTCTTCAAATCCTACATGGATTAGTCAGGGGAAACAAGGCATGCAGAATAAAATGGGAGTTTTGGCTGGGGATTTTATTTATGTAAAAGATGTTAGTAAGGATCTAGGGGAGGGATAGAAGGATGTTGACCAAGGAAACAATTTATATCATAAAATTATAGCAAAGGCTACAAAAAGTTAACCTAAATATGTTTTTACTAATAAAGGGGAGATCTCTTAGAACAAGCTATCGAAGGATCAAAATGAGGCCATTAATAATTTTGTGACCTCTCTTAAGGGCAAGGAGAACTCATATAAGATAGTTGAAGAGATCAACCTAAATAAATATATAATGCATTTGTTTTTGGGAGAGTTTACAAAGCCTAAAGGTAAGGTGAATTCCCTATAGTATAAAAACATAAGGATGAATCAAACCTTTTTAACTAGTGATTGGGATCAACAAATTCAAAGTCTCTCATTCAGGGTGGAGATTTTAGAATAAGAGAAAGAGAAAATTCATATAAATATTAATTTTTTAGTGAGTTATAATAAGGCTGCTATGTATGAGGGAATCCATAATGTTGAAAATCTATGAGCTCATCTTAGAGAGATTTTTGAGGCCAAGATCATTGGCAAAGGAAAAGGTAAGAAGGGGCAGTGCAGTGGTTCCTAGTATGTCATGGATCAAGATAAATTGTTGATTTAGACTAACATGAACCTTAAGAAGTTAAAATATTTTTGGGAGCATGTTTTTGGTATATTAGACTTAGACTAGTTTTTTTGGTCATTCTATTTTAGTTTATGTGTTAT
Source organism: Torreya grandis (assembly GCA_037957365.1). NCBI lineage: Eukaryota > Viridiplantae > Streptophyta > Pinopsida > Cupressales > Taxaceae > Torreya > Torreya grandis. The sequence continues at coordinate 2,054,340 of JARHVA010002236.1, forward strand.
TTTTTGGCTATCTTTGGGCCTGCTTGGCCCTATTTCTTATTTGGTATTTAGTATAACTTTATATCTCTTTTGTTTTTAATTCTCCTAGGGTCTAATGACCCTAGTTAGAAAAAATTTCCCTTTTAACCTAAATAAAAAAAAACATTTTTCATGTTAAATTTTTGAATTAATGACCAAAAATTTGAAAGATTGAAGCTCACATCCAAGACATAGGAAGATGTAGTTTTGCACCTATGAGATGTGGTATTTCTTTGAAATGTTATGGTATTTAATTAGACATGTAGTTTTGCACTGTGTAAATTTTGTATTATGTTGATAAACTGTGTTTTTCTTGTACATGCAATTTTTCACTTAATACATGCAGTATTGCATTTATTGCAATTGAAATATGGTTTTGCACTAACTAGGTTTTTTTTCTAGGTTGAAATGTGGTTTTAGATGTGACATTTGGTTTTACCATCATGATATGTGGTTTTGCATTGTAAAAGTGTTATATTTCATTAGCAGTTTTTTTTGCAGGGTAAAGTGTGATTTTAACTAGGAGATGCATTATGTTACTCACAATATGTAGTTTTACATTAAAAATCTATGTTGCAAGTAGATGAAAGTTTGTTTTATATAATTTAAAATTTTTTAGGGCACATATGGTATTTACCTCTAGATCTAAAGTATTCCATTGTGTGAAAAGGCAAAAAACTTGAGAGTTTAAATTCAATTATTATTTTCTCATTTGATTTTTAGCTTCTAATCAAAAGAACCCCCTAATGATGTTTTTAGGACCCAAAGGCAAATAAAGACATTTTTAGCACTTTAAAGTTCAAATCACATTTATATTTGGTGCTTAAAAATCATTTAGTTGATTTTTTTTTCAAAGTTCATAAATCAACAATAAAGCCAAGGGGTTAAATTTCACATCACATTTTGCTTGGGGATTTAAAATGAATACAAACTTAGATTAAATGTTCTTATGATATTTTTTATGAATTTTGTTGTGTGTTCCTACAAAACTAGACTTAGCTTGTATGCTCTCTCCCATCCCATTTAGGTAACTTGGTGACCAAAAGTGCTTTGTATATTACTTTTGTCACTTAGTCCAAGCATAAAATAAATTTCACAAAATCACCCTCAATATCTAAGAGACTTAGGTGATCTTAAAATGGCTTTTAAAGTCCTATTTTTATTTCTCACATCTTGGCTTATGGGTGGGATTTCATACCTCCCCATATATGTTTTAGGCAAGAATTTACCCATGAATTCATATCCTAACATCGCATCAACCTAACTCCTTGGTGGGGTATACAAATTTAATTGGTGAATCATTGAGATTTTAGTTTGAGAAGATAAACTAACTCCATTAGTGACTAGTTTTCTTGAAATAATGGCTTAATTTGAACATCACACTACACAAAAAATTATAAATGCAATGGTTGTAAAATGGGCAAGATATTTTTAGGACAAGCCAATTATATTGGATCTAAATGATGTGTTTTCCTTGCTGTTAATCACACATATGGGACCATTTAGACACATGCAAAAATTGGAGTATTTAGACAAACCCCACCTATCATATAAATATAGTCAATGCAAGATGAGTAGCCTAAATTTCCATGTCTACATATGAATTCTTGAGATAAGCTAGGGCCTAGAAGCATTACTTTTCATGCACATCTAAATTTTTGGATGAACAAATTATTTCCTCTGGAGTATAAAGACAAATTTTGACAATATGAAGAAACCTTATCATTCTTTAGGAAAAAGCTAATACACTTAGGTGATTTTTTTTATATTTTCCTTTTACTCACATTATTTTGAGTTTAAAAATAGTTTTTTTTTCAAATCCAAATCCAAAATAAGTCATGTTTATGTACCACTTTTTATCCTAAAAGAGGTGTTATGTCATCTTTTTAGTGCCATACCTTACCTTATAAATTTTAAAAATATTTGGGTGTGTGTGTTGCATGTTTGAAATTTCATCCCACATTTTTTCATTAGAGTTTTGAAACAAAAACCATTTGTCATATATTTTTAATGAGATAACATTTTTATTTTTCTCGTATTATTTCAAAACCTTTGCCTTATGCCAAATTGAGTTTGAAACCATGTATGCCTTTTAACCTATGATTGGTATCATTACGTCATCTATTTTAGACTAAAACATTATCCATTTGTGACCCCAAGTATTCTAAACCAAGTTCAAAATTGGTCTTTTATTGTTTAAATTTAAACATTGAGTGGTTTATGCCTATGTCTCACTTAATTTTGGCTTAGATGTTTACCTCTCACTTTTGAAATGTGAAACTTATACTAGTTCCTTTCTTGGTGTTATCAATCAAACTTTAACCCTTTAGAAGTTAGTTCAAGCATTCCAAATTTAATTTAGCATGGAAAAACCTCAAGTTTTTGGGTACACTATTGGAGACATAAATCTCTAGGTTAAAGGAATAGCTCCCCTTCATGATTCACTTAGGATCAAACACTAATCTACTACTTGATAGTAAAAGGAAGAGAAACCTACTCTAATGGAGGTGATGCACCAAATAGGATATGATCACTACTAACTAAGTATAATTTCACTACAAATAAGAAATTAACCTGCACATAACACTAATCTAAGTCTACCTCTCTACATCAATGTTTCTCATAAAGGTTTGTGAAGCAAGCCTAACTATGATGACTAGTCAAAAGGTCAGACATTACACTAATAAAACATGAATAATTGAACCCATAAACACTTCATTTGAACACTTTAAGAGACCTAAAAAAAGGATTCCAAACTAAACACAAATTTTAAACAAGGACTAACATATTAAGGAAGCAAGAATATCACTAAGTAAGATCAAATAGTCAAACATGCATATTGAAAATAGTCCATGGAGAAGGTAAAAATAGGTTTTTATTGATTGATTAAAGGATAGAAATGGGAAATCCTATCCACACCCAAGTGGAGGATAAAAAAATAGCTAATTAAGAATATATATATATATATATATATATATATATATATGTATATATATATATATGTATGTATATATATATATATATATATATATATGTATGTATATATATGTATATATATATATATCTATACATACATACATACATACATAGATATATATATATATATATATATATATATATATATATATATAGAGAGAGAGAGAGAGAGAGAGAGAGGAAATATGCTTGAAACTAACCCATCATGTACTTAAATATAAGTTTTAGTATTTTTAAGATTATCTTATGCTCTAACTGGAATGGAAGTTTTCAAAACAAAACTTGACACCTTGACTAGGTCTCTAAAACTACCCTTTGCCTTGGCTTGTGGAATGATAAATGGAATTATTTATGGACATATCATGTTTAGTTACACATATTAATTTATCTTGACCCATATCAAATTATTTCTTCAATTTCTCTTTGACACGTCACTTTATTCTCTTGCTATGTGTCTTGAAATCTCTTCACCTCAATAGGTGAATCTTGCTTACAAGTGTCAAAAATTAAATGCATCTTCTCTAATTTAATATCTATCCATGGATTGATTGTATATTAATATCATATTATACCTTAAATAATCATTTTAAATTATCAAACCAACCCAAAGAACTTGTTCTACACCAAAAGCTCCATTTTGGCTTCATTCGTTATAACCCTAAAATCATGAAAACATCCTTGTGTATAGAATTTTATAAATGATAATAAGAATATAAATGGATATTTGAGGAAAAAAAGTGGAATTATAGGTTCATTAAAAGTTTTAGGTCCTAAGAGTGATTGGAAGTGTCCTTTTCATCTTTTTCTCTCTCCTAACTAGGTCTCAATAAGGGCTCCCTACCTAGAGACTAAAATTTAGCTCCATAAGATTCCCACACATGTGAAACCTAAAATAAACATGTGATTAAATTTTATTACTTAATGAGGATCCTCCATGTCAAATTTTAGATTCTAACACCTTATATACACATCCTAAGTAGCTTAAAAAGTCTTGTTGACTTATTTTGTGCAATTTCATACCTGCAAGTACCAACCAATGGCATGGGGAGGTGACCTGGGGAGTTTTTTAAAAAATAAATTTTATTTTATGTATTTAACAATTCATATGGATGAATATAAATCATCTTCTCTATCATTAGGTTGAAATTGGCTTGTTTGGATAGCTTATGAGTGTCTTGCACTCTTAATGATGATTCATAAAGGACAGGCTTTGGATGAAAATAAAAATGCCATTAATAATGAGTATATATGGTTTTGATATTATAACTTGTATATTTATCCACCATTCATACTTTCATGGAATATATGAACGTGTTTAGGAGACCCTCAACAATTAGATTGCATTTTGTGATGTATAGAAATAAAATATGTTGAGAGTGTTACTTTCTTATTTAATATAAGTTGCATATGACCCATATACATATAAAAAATTTAAATTGAACTATATAAATTTTAATCTTCACCATTTTTATCCATTATGTCTCTTTCATCCTCATTCACTCAAGCCTAGGTTTTGTAGCCAAGTACACCAAACTAACCCTAGTAAATTCTTTGAGTCTTTTCCCTCACTGTCAAGGATTAGGAATTCATGAAATGACTATATATAATTATTACCATCTCCTTAGGTTATTAAAATTTCTCAATTCAAACCTAACTAATCAATTTCTCATGACTTCCCTTGTAGGTATGTGTATTCAGCTATAGGCTTGTTAGGCCTAAATAGGACTTGACATCATTCTATCTTTATTGTTGGGTTTGAGGGTTAAATGGAGTTATATCATCATCATCATGAAATCATAATAAATTTTTTTACCCTATTATTATACTTCACACTAACCTTTAAACCTTTCAATAAATCAAATACCTCTCATGGACTTAGATAGGAGTGTGTTTTTTGCATTTAGACCATTAGGCCTAAACATACTTATCAAAATTTAATCATGTCTTTCACTATCCATGAATGATTATTTTAGGATATGTGATAACATATTACAATTAAAAAATATTTCAATTTCTCATGTTACCTTCATCCAAACAAACTTTTCACACATAAGAGACACACAAGATTGTATGTGCATGCTTAGGCTTAGCAGGCCCTAAAAGGCTTTTATCAAAACTTGGCCTTGTCTTAATTATCAATTAAAATCACATGGAAGTGTGATTTTACCAATTGAGAGTGGTTTAAATATGATTTATATTCTCTATATTTACTTTTTCATTCATGACATTGTATGCATCTCACCATTGTAGGCTGAGCATACTTGTAGGTGTCAATGCCTATGTGTGATTGTGCATGGTTACAATGAGTATTTCCTAGTCATATTATTTATAAAAAATTTCCTTAGATATAATTTTAATAATTTTTTTAAATCACCTATCCATTATCCTAAATTAGATGCTAATGTTCTTTGTGTACTCTGCCCCTCTCTTTAGGCTTGGAACCAACTTGTTCATCTTACAAACTATATGTGTCCATTAGATATATCTAAGTACATTTATGAGTTTTTGAACTCATTTTCCATTACTTCACACTTAAAATAATATTTATAATTTTTTAGAGTATACTACCCTTATTTATCAATCTCAATTAATTATGATTTCATAATATGTATTATTCAAGACTGCCTTCTTTAAGTCTGATTGTAGGTGCCAATCTTTTAGGTATTGACTACACTTTAGGTCTCAAAGTCTTCAATTGCCAATATATAAACCTATAAATAAATTTTTTATGTTTTTATATCTTAGTACCTTCTCAACGTATAAAAAATTTATACTGCATCAACACCATTTCTCAATACAACCTCCTTAAAATATAGCTATAGGTGGCTATTGGAGAAGTCTAAGCATAAGGTTTAGAAGCTGACCTTCTCAACCTTGTCATGACCTTGAAGATATCCAATCCTAATTTAATGTTCATTATCATAGTATTACAAGGTCTAATAGTTACTTTATGAAATTCTCAACCTTTTGCCTTCTTAATTCCCTAAATATACCCATGTAGGCATGTTAGGTTTGTGAACTTAGTATTTTGATCATCTCTTGACTTACAAGTCATCTAGTTGCTTCCAATTATTTGTGAAGTATACCTCATATTCATTGAATAAATTTTCCTATTTCAAACTTTATTTTATTAGTTAGTTTGATTACAAAAAAAGGACCTACATGTTTATGGCCTGTAGGTCTCTATTTGCTTACACAGATTGTGAAAATTAACTTTTTTTTATTAAATCTTAAGATACCTTCAACATCCTGACATTGTTAAACTTTGTACCATTGTTTAACACCTCTAAAAAATATTATACACTTTTTATCAAGATTATATCATATCAAGATGTCTCTTCATCTATATACACTATATGCATTGTCAACTTATATACAAGGTATGTTTGTTGATAGTTGGAGCTTAGCACAAGGTTCATGTTCCTGATGATACAATGGATTTTATAAAGATTCACATAGGTGTTTATAATTTTACACCAAGTATCTCCATTATCAAATCACCTTCATTACATTCCTCCATTATTATAGGTAGCTTGCACACACACAATCATCAAAATGGGAGAACATTGTGAATTTATTTGAGAAGGTGTTGTTAGAGTAGAAAAAGGATAAATGATGGTATTTTAGATAATTAGAGGGAATAGAACATGAAATTAAACCTTAAATGATAACCTCAGACATTGAGAACCCTATAACAAACAAAAATTATCATAATCATTTATGAAAATTGTACAAGAGAGTAGATTTAATGATGAAACACATTTAAATACATATGAGGATCCATTAAATTTATTTTATTCATATAATGAGTTCACACTTGTAATGGCATTGTACAAAACTTAACCTATGGGGATTTAAGCCTAAAAGAATCACCTTAGCTCCTTAGTAATTATTCATAAATGTAAGGATATAAATATAATAAATAGTTCCATAAATTTTAATCCCATATGGGTCCCCTAATATTTACAAATATTATCCCCCAACTCCACATGTATGGCATGTACCATTCTTCTAATTTGGCCTTCATGAGCTTGTGAAGGGAGCGATGGAGGAGAGAGATAGTTTAGTGCATATGTTGGATATAAAACCTAATACAAAGATGGAACATGACATTTGGAAGTTAAAAGGATCTTCATAAACTATTTTCACTTGGAAGATGAGATTACAAGTCTTTACAAGTGCCAAAATGCCTCTCTAAAGCATTAAAACTCAATATTATGACATATTATTGACTTGTTGACAAGTGTCAAAGTTATGTAACTACTCCAAGCTATTTTTAAAGTGTATTTTATTGATTATTATAATTTTAAATCTTTAAAATTCATGAAATTTATCAAACTCACCCTTTTTTTCATTAAGCTTACCTTAAAGTCTACAAAAGAAATTTAAAGTTTACAAATCAACATGAAATATTATAACAAGGTGATTAAGATATAAAATGACCTTGATAAACTCATAACAACTTGTGACACTTTTTTACTAACTCCCATCACACCATGATAGCACTAGACAACTACAAGACCACTATAGGACTTTACCTTAATTCCTCTAAATAAGCCTTAAACAATGCTAATAAGGCTTTATGAAGACTTTTTAAAATCTATATAAGGAATGACAAGAACTTGGACTAGGTTATAAATACATGACCAAAAATTTTCACCTATTTTTTTGACACTTTGATGTTGGGGGTCAAAATTGGTCAACAAATTTGTGATTCACCAGTTAACATGCCTGGTATGCTAAATGGACCAGTAACCTTGTCCTTCCATTAGGAAATGGAGTCATTTACACTCATTTTTAGACATGACCAGACCTTGACCATGAAAATATAATATAATTTGACCTTCAAACACACACAATTAAGGACAATAAGACATAAATCAAACAATTAGACACACACATATGTTATCAAACACTTAGGGAACACAAAAAACCAAAAATCAAACTAACTATATACAACTAACTTGAAAAAAAATTCTTCCTCATAGATCAAAGGGGAAGCTTAGAAAATCTCTTACTCCATGAGATGAATAATGGCATGAATCAAGATGCCTCTTGAACCTTAGTTTATTTGTCTTCATATTCTTCTTAAATGTCACTCCTCTTGGCATGATCTTAAATGAAGCAATGGTAGATGCAAACCAATCACCTATGAATGTGAATTCATCTTGTGGATCAAGCTCTTTCTCACAATATTTCTTGATATTTGTGTATATCTCAAACATTAACATATATTGTCTTATAAGATTAACCTCAAATATGGTTCCTAGAAGGTTATTACTTTGTCCTTCAAAGAGTAAGACAACTTCAAGAACATATTTAATTTGACCAATAGGAGGTGTAGACCCTTGAAGAGCCTAAAATTCATTAGAAATGTCCTTGAAATTTTGCCACATATCATCTTGGTATATGGAGGTAGTAATAGCTTTATCCTCTATTGTTATTCAAATTCAATCTCTTTATCATCTTCAAGAGTGGCATAGTCATCATAGATTGCTTTATCATGGAATTAAATTTTTAGTGGTGTTATTCAAGACATGTTTTCTTATTAGGAACCTTAAATTCCTCATCAACAACCTAATTTTGCTCTATTAGAGGTGATAACTTCTCAAAACCTTCATATTATTTGAACATGTGAAAATAAGTCTACCACATGTCCACATCTCTTTGAACCTACTCATGAGACTCAACAAACTCATTCAATATGATGTTCCTCTTAAAATCCTTTTCTTTCATGTCCTGATCAACCTCTTCATTGGCCAAGGTAGAAAACTTGGCGCTCTCTTTATGGGTAGTTGCAACCTAATCAATCTCATCTCTTTCTTCATTCAAGAAAACTAATTTGTGTTTGTCTTCACTAAGGGGAGTAATAATGGTGAATTCTTCATCATAGATAGTTGAATCATATTCATCATCTATAACTATAGCTTTATCCTCTTCACTTATCTCCCATAGGATATGTTCCTCTACAAGAAGGGATATGGTGGGAGAGTTATTAGTAAGCTCATGATTTGGAGAGGGAGTATGAGGTATGGTGGATGGCTCATGGATGGATTTAGTAATAGAGTTGATACTCTTGGAACTTGAATCCTTGGGAATGGAGGATTATTGAAGGAACTCTTGGAGAGATAGAAAATTTAGTTGGGAAATAAAAGGGACATTCTCTTGAACAAGCACCTCATATTTCTCATGCCATTATTAAGGCTCCTCAATAGCTACAACTTTATGTTTAACCTTATCAATTATATTCCCATTATTATTTTGAAAACATTCTTGGATAGAACTCTAAGATGAATAAGATAGAGGTTCTTGGGGAGAGGGAAATGGGGCTTGATTAGGCATAAATCTCTGTTTATATTCAACCTTTTGATTTTGGCTCTATTTAAGTCCTTTCATCTTCGAATCCATATCTTTGATTTGCCTATCTATACTCTCTTGGAATTGCTTCTCTTAAAGGTGTTTAGTGACCTCATGAAGGTAAGAAACACAAAAAGGTTGGTGTGATATACAAGAGGACTCTTGAATAAGGATGAGAGAGACTTGCATAAGTTTAGATTCTTATTTTACCTCAACTCCCCAATCTATACTTGTCTCACCTTGCTCACTTCATGACATCATCACTTGATTCCATCTTGGAATCTTGAAATATTTCTTAGGGAGTTCTTGAGGAAAAGAAGTAACATTTTGGTTTTCAATAATGGGATACTCAATAACAATCTCCTCCTTCTTTTGAATACTCTATTAGATTGAATTACAAGAAGGGAAGGTTTGAGGAAGATATGAAGGACTTGAAATAATTATAAGTTCACTTGGAAAGGTCTATTTGGGAAGAATGGGTGGTATTTATGAGAGTTGAAGTGGTGTGTATGAAGACACATAAGGCTTATATAGTTGGGCCTATTCTTGATGTTTACTTATCTTATCCTCAATGCTTTGAATGAGACCACTTACATCCATCATGTCACTTGAGAATATTTGCTAGTTTGATCTCTCAATAGGTGTCCATTATTATTTCATTAGGTGTAATGAGTCTCTCACATCATAAATGAGGTGGGTTGGGGTATCTTGACCATATTCCCTTTATGTAATAAGGTATAACATTTACCTTTCATATCCTAATAAAATTTGTTTCAAACATGAAATGGATTCATTTAAGGAGTAGATAGGAACATCTTGAGCTTGAGAAGGCTGATCATATAAAACATCATGATCATTAGAGGGAATGTAGGCTAACCATAGGACTGATATAACTCATGACAAGGATAATAAGGATTATAGAAAGGATAGTAAGGATGACCATGGGGCTGAGATACTTCATCAAATTGCATGAAACTAAAATTCTTCTCAAACATAACCTTATTAACTTCATCAATATAACTAAATGAAACACAATTTAATTTAAATGAGTGACTAGGATTATATAACCAATTGATCATGCATAGAATCACCATTAATGTTTTGAATGCCTCTAAAAGATGATAGGTAGAAGAATAACACCAAGTATTCTTCCAAAAATTTAGACCTTTGTCCAATTAGGTGTGCCAAAATTGTTATCAATAAAATTTTCACCCTTTTAAAGGTATATTATTCCTTCCAATTTTTATGTAACATGGAAACACCTTAAGGTTATGGGTACCCTATTGGAGAGGTGAATATCTACATTAAAGGGATAACTCCCCTTAATGAATCATTTAGGCTCAAAAAATAATATATTACTTTCTAATAAAAGGGAAAGAAACATACCATAATGGAGGTGATGCACCAAATATGATCTAATCACTACCAAACAATAATAATTACACTTGAAATGAGAGACTAGCCTCTCTACTTCAATGTTTTTCATAAAGATTTCTGAAATAATCCTAAGCTAAGAGGACTAGTAAAAATTTAATGACATGACACTAATGAATTATGATTCACTAAACACCTACACACTCTATTTGAATAGTTAAAGAGACCTATAAAAAGGATTCCAAATTAAACATGAATGCTAAATAAGGACAATCATGCCAAGGAAGTAAGACTATCACTTAACAAGATCGACTAGTCAAACATGAATATTGAAACCAATCTTTGGAGAAGGTAAAACTAGGTTTTTATTAATTTATCAAAGGATACAAATAGGTAGGGCTTTGCCTTACCCAGGTGGGGGATACAAATTTAGCCAATTAAGGCTCAATATATAGAGAAAGTGAGAGAAGAAGGAGAGAACAACATATGAGAGAGATACAAGTGTCCAAAATGAGTTACAAGAAGAAAGAAGTTTTAAAATGCCCCATTAGGTCCTCAAATAAAAATTTTAGTCTTCTAAAGATGCTCATCTACTCCAAGTGGCATGGAAGTTTCAAACTTTGATTGTCACCTTGACCAACTCTCCAAAACTACCCTTTGCCTTGGCTTGTGGAATGACAAGTGGAATTATTTATGGTTAGATCATGTTTAATTAAAAAAAATTCTAATCTTGACACATCTCAACTTATATCTTCATTTTATCTTAGACACATCAATTCATTCTCCTACTGTGTCTAGAAATCTCTTCACCTCACTCGGTCAATCTTGCTTACAAGTGTAAAAATTTAGATTCATATTATATAATTAGTTATCTCTCCATGTATGGTCTATTCACATCATATTATACCTTCAAAAATCCATTTGTAAGTCTTAAACTAATCCTAAGAACTCATTTTACACTAAAAGCTCCATTTTTTCTTCATTCCTTGTAACCTTAAAATCATGAAAAAATCCTTGAATAAATAATTATATAGATGGTATTGAGAAAAAAAATGAATATATTAGGACCCATTATGCACTTATATCTTCATGACAATTTTTATGTCCTGAGAGTGAGTGAAAGTGTCCTTTTTATCTATTTCTCTCTCCTAACTAGGTCTCAATTAGGCCTCCCTACCTAGAGACTAAATTTTGGATCCATATAATTACCACAAAATTTAAACCTAAAATAAAAATTTTATTCAATTTTATTACATCTTAATTATCCTCCATGTCAATTTTGAGATTTTGACACCTTGTATAGACCTCCTAAGTAGATTTAAATAGTCCTTTTTGACCTATTTCATACAATTCTATACCTACAAGTACCAACAAATGGAATGGGTAGGTTATAAGGGGATTTTTTGACATAATACATGTTTTTTTTATGAATTTTAAAATTCATTTGGATGCATATAAATCCTCTTCTCTCTCATCATGTTGAAATCAACTTGTTTGGGTAGCCTTTGAGTGCATTGCATTGTTAATGATGATTTATAAAGGACAATATTTTCATGAACATAAAAATTCCATGAATCATGATTGAATAGGGATATGATAATATTCCCAATATATTGAGACACCATGCATATTTTCATGGAATATATGGAAACGTTTAGGAGACCCTTGACTAGTAGACTAGATTTTGTGATACCTGGAAAGAAAATAGGTTTGAAAGTCTTATTTTAGTATTTAGTATGAGTTGAAGATGGACCATATAGCTATAAAATTTTTAAATTGACCTATTATAATGGTAATAGTAACCATTTTTATCCATTACATCTCTTTCAAACTCATTTACTCAAGCATAGTGTTTGTAGCAAAGTATACCAAACTGACCCTAGTAGATTCTTTGAGTCATTTACCTCATTGTTAGGAATTATGACTTCATGAAATGCATGAATATACTTATTAAAATATCCTTAGTTTCCTCAAGATTCTCAATTAAAACCCAACTAAACACTTTCTCATGACTATACTTGTAGGTCTATTTATCCACTTATAGGCTTGTTAGGCCTAGATAGAACTTGACGTCATTATATCTTTGTTGTTGGGTATGAGAGTTAATTAAATTTTTATCATAATAATTAAAAAATCATAAAATTTTATACCCTATTTTTATACTTTGAATATACCTTTAAACCTTTCAAGCAATAAAATACCTCTCATTGACTTAGGTAAGACTGTGTTGTTTGCATTTAGACCATTATACCTAAATAAACTTATCAAAATTTAGTCATGTTTTTAAATATCCATGAATTAATATTTTAGGATATGTGAAAACATAATATACTTACCAAATATTTCTAGTTATCATGTTACCTTCATCTAAACAAACGTTTTACACACAAGAGACACATAGGACTATATGTGCATGCTTAGGCTTATCAAGCCCTTAAAGACTTTATCAATACTTAAACCTATCTTAATTTTCATTGAAAATAACATAGGAGTTTAATTTTATAAATTTATATTGGTTTCCTTATGATCTATCTTATCTCTATATAATTTTACTTCATGACAATTTATGCATCTCACCATTGTAGGTTGAACATGCATGTACATGTCAATGCTTGTGTGTGAGTGTGCATGGTTACAATGAGTCTTGCCTAGTCATATTATTTCTAACCTTTCCCATTAGAACTAATTATCCTTAATTTTTTTTCTAACCTATCCATTATCCTTAATTATACCATAATATTATTCATGTACTCTGCCCCTCTCTTTAGGCTTGGAACCAACTTGTTCATCTTGCAAACTATAGGTGTCCATTAGAGAGATATGAATGATTTTTTTTAGTTTTTGGACTCCATTTATATTATTTGTCACTTAAAATAATTTTTCTCATTATTAAAATTCTAACACACTTATTTATCAATCTCAATTCATTATATTTTCATAATATATATTATTCAAGATTACCTTATTTAAGTTTGACTGTAGGTGCTAATATTTTAGGTCTTGATTGCACTTTGGGTTTCAAGGTCTTCAATTGACAATATATAAACCTAAAAATTAATATTTAATGTTTTGTTTATATATTATAACCTTATAAATGTATAAAAACTCTATACTTTACTAATACCACTGTTTAAGATAACCTCCTCAAAAGGTGGTTGTAGTTGGCTATTAGAAAAGTCTGAACTTAAGGTCTAAAAAGTGACCTTATCAACCCTGGCATGGAATTTGAGATATCCAAACCTAATCTAATGTTGATTATCACTATCTCATAAATTATAATGGTTAGTTCAAGATAATTTAAACCATTTACCTTTTCAATTTTGTACGTAGACCTATGTAAGAATGTTAGGCTTCTAAACTCAGTCTTTTGATCATCTCTTACATTGCAAGTGGTCTAGCTAATTCCAATGGTTTATTAACTATACCTAATATACATTTAGTTAATTTTATTGTTTTTACATTTATTTTATTAGTTTGTTTTATTCTAAAAGAGGACCTATGGGTATAGGGCTTGTAGGCCTCTATTTGCTTACACAGACTCTGAGAATCAATGTTTTTTTTAAATCTCAAGACACATTCAACATTGTGACATTTTAAAAATTTGTACCATTTTTTATCACCTCTCAATATTATTATATACTTCTTATAAACATTATATCATCTCAAGATGTCTATTCATCTATATGGACTATATGTATAATCCAAGTATGTACAAGGTTTATGTGTTGATAGTTGTAACTTAGCACAAGGTTCATGTTCTTGATGATAAAATGGAGTTTAGAAAGAGTAAAATATGTGTCTATAATATTACACCACATGTATCCATTGTAAAATCACCTTCATTATATTCCTCCATTGTTATAGGCAGCTTACACACACATAGTCATCAAAATGGGAGAACATTGTGAATTTCTTGGAGAATGTGTTGTTGGGGTATACAAAGGAGACATGATGGTATTTTAAAGGATTATAGGGATTATAACATTAAATTAAACCTTAAACAATCACCTCAAACATTGAGAACCCTTTAAAAAATAAAAATTATGATAGTCCCTTTTGTAAACTATGGAAGAGAGTAGCTTTCCATGTGAAATGACTTACTACACATGCTAACTTGGTGGATGAAAGTATGAAATAAATTTTAAAAAATATTAGAACACATTATAATTAATTTCATGCAACCAATGATTTCTTACTTTCATTATATTTTCATAAAACTCAACATGTGGGGATTTAAGCCTTGAAAAAGTGCCTAGGCTCCTTAGAGATTGTTCAAAAAGATAAAGAGCTCAATCTAATAAAAAATGAAAAAAATTGGAATCCCATAAGTTACCATAATCTGGAAAAAATATTAGCCCCAAAATCCACCTATATGGCTTGTACCATTCATCTAAATTTGGCCTTCTTGAGATTGTGAAGGGAGCAATGGAATAGAGAGATAGTTTAGTGCATTTTTTGGACCTAAAACTTGATCCTAAGTTATAATATGACATATGGAAGATAAAAGGAAGTTTATAAACTATTTTCACCTAGAATTTGAGTTCACAAGTCTGTACAAGTGCCAAAAATCCTCTCTAAAGCATTGAAACTCAAGATCCTAACATCTTCTTGACTTGCTTATAGGTGTGGTAGTTACGTAACTACTCTAAGGTGTTTGGAAAGTGTATCATATGGACTATTGTCATTTTAAAGCTTTCAAATTCACAAAATTTATTAAAATAACTCTTTTTCTTCATTAGGATTACCTTAAAGTCTACAAAATAACTTTAAATTTTCCAAATCAGCATGAGATTTTATAACAAGGTGATTAAGACATAAAATGACCTTAAAAAACTCGTAAAAACCTATGACACTTCTTGACTTACTTTCATCACTCCCTGATAAGATTATATGACTAGAATAAAACTATAGGAATTTGCCTTAATTTCTCCAACTAAACCTTAAACAATGATAATAAGGCTTGATGAATACTTTTTGAAAGCTATATAAGGAATGACAAGACCTTGAACTAGGTTATCAAGACATGACCAAAATGTTTCACCTATAGGGGTTGACAATTTTACCTTGGGGGTCAAAATTGGTCAACACTTGCTTTTAAGAGTATTTTTTGCTTAGATTTAGGATTTAATCTCTTTTTATGTGCCTCACCTCTCTTTTTTTTCTTAGAACTAAGGTCAAAACTCTCTATCCAAGTATAATCTTAAACATGGTTAATCTACATTTTAATCTTGCTCATCACTTGGGTTTGAATTTTTTACTTCTCATTCTTAATTTTTCTTACTTGTAATTGATTTTCCTAATTAGTTTTAGGCATGTGCCTAAAGTCCAATGTCTTTTACAAATGTCAACTTTGTGATTGAGTTTGTATGCCTAGTTTGAGTCCAAGTGTTTCAAAATGTTAGATTAATTATCTTTCTATTTTTATCTCAATCAACTTTGTTTCAAGTCTATATTTTTTATGTGTTTCCAAATACCTAGCATTTTACATTTCATTTTATACCTAGTATGTTTCAAGTCTATATTTTTGATGTGTTTTTAAAGACCTAGTATTTTTCCTTTCATTTTAGACCTAGTTTGTTTTAATTCTAGCTTTGTGATGTGTTTATAAATACCTATCATTTTACCTCTAATTTTAGACCTAGTATGTTTTCAATTTTACCTTTTTTCCTTATTCCCAAAACCTAGCATTTGCCATAATTTAGGATTTATTTATGCTATTTTGAGTCTAGATTTGTGCCTTATTCCTAAATACCTAACAAAAATTTTGTTTTTAGATTTAGATTAGATATTTTTGAAACACTTTTCCAATATTATCATTTGGATTTGTATTTCAAGATTTACCATTTTTGTTATACATTAGACCTTGAATACCTTTTAGACCAAGCTTATCATTTCAAATTTTGGATAACATCTCCATTCCTAGGCCAAGTTTAGACCATGTTTATAGATATACCAAGTTTGGAACATTTTACATTTAGATCATGTTTTAAGATTTTGTACAACTCTATACCTTTTCATGAAACATTAGTTGTTAATTTGAATATACCTTGCTACACTCATAGTGTAACCATGTATAATCTAGATTATGATAATGTGGTCACAAATTATAACTTTATTCAAGACCCATATGGTAATGATGTATTTTGTGAGATGGATTTATATCTTCCATACACTAATTATTATGTGAAACAAACCTAAGATCTATTATCACACTACCTGATTAACACACTTCCCTATTTAGGGCAAGACCAAGAACAAATGGTGTAATACCTTGCTAATGTGTCTGCCATCATCGAACAAGTCTAAGTTCAACCTTACTACATAACCATGCCTTCAACATATGACCCATACTTATTTGATCATCACTTGATTGAAAATAAGGATGAGGTTTTAGTTAAATCTATAGATGTAGGGGCCATGTTTCCATTAGACTTCCCCTATGAAATAGTCATCAACACTCTTAAGCCAAGATCTCTCTAAGAGACCACTAACACAACCATGAGTACTTAAAAGTTACGCAAAAAGGGAAAATCATATATTATTCAAAAAATCATTTAGAATACAATGGATATCCCTTGCTTAATTAGACAAGGAAAAACAAAAAACTATCCTAAATAAGTAATGCGGGATAAATCTTCACATAGGAAAAACTAGGAAAAAGATGAAAAACTTAGATAAAACCTAGCAATAATGAGAAATATACTCTAACAGCCCCCTCAAGTGAAGTTATGGGATAATAATAGAGGATGAAGTGTAAATCCACATGTCTTTATGGATGCCAATCTATTTTGTTAGAGTACATGGATGTTGAGATGCTATAGCCACCAAGTGAAATTAAGAATGGTGCTAAATATAAGAATCACTACACAAGAACACTACACTCCAAAATAATAGGTAAAATGATGAACCCAAAGAATAATTACTTGAAACCTCTCCAACAATGTGATTAGAGGTGAGCACAAAGATTGGTGGGGATATCACACTAGTGTCACTATAAGAATCACTAATAAGGCCATGGAGTCAAGTAAAACATCCTCATATGGGTTCCAACAAATAAAGTGCCTAAAAACGATACCCATGTACAAAGGAGAAATCTAGAAAACACTAAAAAATTGAAACATCTACATATATCTCTCATAAATTTGATAAAAGAGAGAAAAACCATAGGAAAAACCCCACCTAAAAGAGTGAAAAGAAGAATAATTAGATAAAAATCCCCCCAAAGATGATGTTGAAGTATTCTACACTCTAAGTACTCAAAACTCACAAATAAAATCAATCTACACGAGTGGTCTAAACCCACTACTTGATCATAAAAGCAACTAACACTAGGCTTCAAAATAATAGCTTCAATTAAGAATACCATCAATGGTGACAAAAGTAAAAAAAAAGTATTGCATGTGCAAGGAACACTCAACACCTAAAAAGCAGAATGTACACCACACCCCCCATATTGATGACTAGGTGATAGTGTAGGAAAAAAATGTTTGTATGAGTAGTCTGAATCCACTACTCAAACACCAAATAAGATAACATTGTATACACTAGAATAGCTCCATATCATGCTAAAAGATATTGTTGAACTATATAAAAAAGACAAGATGACACTAGGATTCACCATAATAGATACACTTTAAGATGTGGGAGACTGTTAACTATCAAAAAAGTGGTATCAAAAAAAAAACAAGGTCTCTCAAAGAGAATGGATCTAGTGGTGATGGAAGAGACAAGTAACTGAAGAAGTGAAAATGTGCCCAGAATAGAGCACACAAACACTTAAAGGTAGACAATGTTGAATAAAAAAACACCCAATAGCACTTTATAAATTAGTGTAACTAAAATATATCCTATATATAAAAAAATCCAAATGCAAACAAGGAAATAACTAGGTTTAACCATAATAGATCCAAACAAGGAGACTTTTGACCTATCAAAAAAGCCATCACAAATCATGAGAGATGCTCTAAGAATAAGGGAGCAAACAAGGTGTCTCTAGAAGAAGGAAAGGAGTTAAGAAAGGGGCCTTGATGGAGACATGATACAAACTACAAGTATGTTACATTTCCAATATGCAAAATGGAAAAGATCATGTCATGGGCTAATGGAAGAATGTGTAAAAAGGTGAAAAAAACCATCATGTATGTAAAAATACACCAAAAATTATCAACTACTAAAAACTAAGAATCTAAAAAGCACATGCAAAGGACATTAGACTCAACCAAACATGCATTCAAGACAAAAACGAGAGCAAAATTAAAGAAGGAAAGAAAAAGATTTCTATTTTCTTGTGAGGGGGTCTCGACTCTTGCCAAACTGGGCCTCATCCTCTAGTTTTTAACAAATGAGAGAGAATATAAAGGATCAATAAAAAATAAAAAATCTTAAAATATCCTTATATCTTAGAAATAACTCTCAATATATTGTTTTATAAAAATTAATTAAAAAATTATAACCTCACATAAATTGCCCTCCACCACTTAACAATTAGATCACCATAAAAAAGGTGACAAGGCCACCAAAAATGAATATGTCCCCCACATTACAAATGTCCCTTAATAATTTTATCACCATTAAAATTTAAACCCCACTTTTGCCTTAAATCATTAAAAAGATAAACTTTTTGGACAAATATAAGGTCAAACACGTTTTGACAAAAAAACTATTTATAAAACCATGGGTTGGTTTTGAAAACTACTAGTCCATAGACAAAAAACATCGGTTAGGATTTTAAATTAGTATATAGGGGTTGGTGGTGTTGTTAACCAACAAAAGAAATGATTGAAATTGGGAAAAGTATGAACCAGTGCACATAGTGAAAACATATAAAGGCATAGATGAAATGAGATATAATTTCATCTTCCAACATGAGGATGACACCAACAATGTTAGTGTCACTCTCTCCTATGAAGTAATAGCCCTCATAGGTGATGCCTTGAAAACCAACATAACCTTCCTCAGTCCTCTCATCTTACCTTTATCCAAATAGATCCTCTTCCTCAAGATTATGATTTATATAAAAGTGTTTCAAATGAATAAGGTAAAGCCCTACATCCTAGAATTCAAACTCACTTTTGAGAACATTTGTATGCATGTGAGTGGTTAGGCTGTGATAGATTATTTGTAGAAGAAACTATACCTATATAGCTAGCATATGAAATAATCATAGACGATGTTGTACTACTAGGGGAACACATCAAGAAGCTTGCTCTAGTATGAGCTAGTGTATACTTAGTCAAAAGGGAAATCATGATCTAATGTCATTCAAATCCAAACTCAAAGAGAGGCATCAAAAGAAAACTCTTCACCTAAAACCCCAATGCATTATGAAATAAAATGGTAGTTTGGATAATTCCACCACTAAAATAGATGCATCCAAGTGGTATATCTATGCAATAAATAATATTCTCAATGTTATTTACTCAGATGAAAGCACTGAGGAGACTAGAGTATGTGACCTACCTTTATGACTTGAGTTTGTGAGATGTCAAGTAAGAGTCTTGATGTGAGGATAGGAAAATAGGACCAAGTCTAAGCTGGAGAGGAGTTGGAGGTAGCTTAGAGTCTCCAAATATTCTTTTGACTCAGGTCATGGTAACAAGTGAAGCCCTTAGTAGTGCTTGAGAAGGTGGTAGACAACTCTTCAATCAACGACTCATCCTCTCCCTTTCTTCATGTAGAGATATCATCCCCCAACTTAGACAAACATGAAATAAAGGAAATAGGTCTATAAAAAACTTTAGATAATTTCATATCCAAGATTGGATAATAACAATCTAGGTCTCATAGTTGAACTAAAGGCATGAATTTTACCAAAAAAATCTACCAAGAAAACCCATGCAGATTTGTATGACCAACACCAAAAATTCAAAAACATGCATATTGAATGGATGGAAAAAAATAAAAAATGTAAAATGATTGGATAATGAATAATTGAAGGAGGCTTTGATACCATGAAAGAGTTATCAACACTCTTTATCTAATATCTCTCTAATAAGCCATTACTACATCCATGGAATCTTCAACGTACACACAAAGAGAATGAACTATCTATAACTCAAATAGCTTATGAAATGAATAGTTCACCTTACATTTCCATATGAATGAATATGTGAATAGGTACATATAGAGGTGGAATATAAGATAATCCCAACCATCCAAATGAATGTGGGACAAACATTTCCAAAAGAAATAACACTTAGTAAGATAAAGAGTAGGAAAGTAATATCTTACACCAACAACCATGTAACTATGTCATTAATATATGACCTATACTTATTTGATCATCACTTTATTGAAAATAAGAATGAGATTTTAGTCAAATCCATAGAGGTAAGGCCTAAGTTTCCAATAGACTTCCCCTAATAAAACCCACCTAGTTTAGTTAGAGTGCCAAGAAATGTACCTTACACCCAAACTATCAAATAGGCCTCTACTATTTATCCTCAAGTACTCATGTCAATTTCATACCAAGGTCCAAATATGCTTACAAGAGTAAAGGGTCCCATGGAGGACCATTCAACATAAATTCAACAAGCATATCAAACTACCTTAAATTAGCACAAAATTTTAATACCATGACCATATCAAATTCTCCTCTCATACAGCTAACTCCTTTAATAGGAGTATTAGTTGATTTGATAGGTTAAGTTAATTTATATGTAGTCACATTTTCCTAAATTACTTTTGTAGGTGACATGTTCAATACCTCATTCATTAAAAAATTAACTGTGGCCTCCACTCAAGACAACATGCCAAATATAGTGGATAACACATAAGTGCCTTCCAATCTAGGCCAAGGTGAGACAAATAAACCAAAAAACAATCCATAGTAACAAGTGCCTCTAATAAATACCATGGATGGTTTAAAATATTTAGGGCAAATAATCCCTACTTCTCAGTCACATCAGATTACTTCCAATCCTCAACCAACTTTTTTTCAAGCATGCAATAATAAGGGTAAGTAACCAGGTCCTAACTAATGTTTTACATTAACAATAAGTGATGAATATTAACCCACCTCAACATGTGATAGTTAATATTCCATTATAATAGGCACATTCCAATTTAGCGCTCAATTAGAGGTAGAACACTACACCATCTCAATAGGTTGCAATAAATGTTCCACACTAATAGGTAATGACAAAGCTATATCAATAGTTGCACACTAATGTACCTTTATAATCATATATGATGCCTAATCAACAATGTGTTTCTATTTGTAAAATAAAAATTCCAAACACCCCAAAAACATTCAATTCATAATAAGTGTTTTCAAAATAAAGAGGTACAAATATCTAAAAAATACCTATTAGGTAGCCATTGCCTTTTACTCAGCAACTGCCATAAATCCAAAGATAGGGCCTTGGTAATTAACAAGTTCCATTTATTTAACTAGGATTAAATAGTCAACAATAAGTCCCTAATCAACCTCAATAGGCCTAGTACCTTTCAAAAATCCATATCCTTCATTAAAACCCTAATTCCCTTAGACCCCAGGCCATATACCAAATTTTAACTAGAATATCTATCAATAATGTGGGCAATATCAATAGCCACATCTTAATCCATGGATGAATATTCCTAGTAAATTAACCTATCAAACTAACATTCCATACCTCCATTATACCTTGATTGAGGTAATCCACCTTCGACCACCCAGTCATAACCAAAGCCAAATGTACCATCAATTTTATTGGCCCAAGAAATGAAACAAATGAAGGATACAATTTCCACCATTCAAATAGGGAAACAGACTAAAAAATCAAATTAGATGATGTATGTACCTACCCATTCAATATGGAGTATCTTTAGATACTTTATCATCTAGGTTATGAACCATCAAAATTTGACAAGTTCAAGGGTAAAGGAGACCATAAGGACCATCTAACATAATTCTTTATCACTTATTAGACAATGGCCTATAGTCACATTTATGTACTCATTTTTTTAATTCAGAGTCTAGATGGAAAGGATTTAAAGTGGTTTCTCAAGTTGCCAAAAAATTTAGTATCTAATTTTGATGATCTCTTAGACAAGTCTATGAGTCATTTTTCCTACAATATTGAACATGAGATTTCATTAGTCAATTTAAGTCAGGCCAAGAAAAAATTTGGTTAGATATTTGTGAAATACTTATAGAGATGGAGATTTATTGCTATTCACTTCACCCACAACTTACCAAACAAGAAATTGGCCTTTTTTATCAAAATTTGCACAATGAGATATCCTATCATTTAGAGCTTCAGTGTGTGCACACATTTAAGGAGACTATTGATAAAGGCTTAGAGATTAAAAATAATCATATCAATAAATTAATTATCAATTTGACCTCCTAAAATAAGAATTAGAGCCAAAATCAAAATGTAGGCAAAAGTTAGAACCTAAACCCAGTCTGAGCACAAGCATTGTACCAGCTCAAGCTAGTAATTATGAAAAATCCAAAGCATATAATTGTAACAATAATGTTTTTAGTAATGGATTAATTGAGTCACATCATTTACAAAAGGTATAAACACCATGTGCTTAACTTATGCCACAAATTCATATTATTCATCATCATCCTATCTAGAAAGTACAACTTATGTTGTAACCTAGACCAACTCCTCAAATGCCATGAGTACCATCTTTACAAACCCCTCTTCCAAGAAGAAGACCCACCCCTAGAGTCTTCAATGACCTTCATGAACCCATTTAAATATTATTTCAAATATAGATATTGTGTATTACCTCATTTTGGTGAAGAGACAAAGGATCTAAATGTGTAGAAGCACACAATATTTTGGTCGATCATAGTAATACGTTTATTGAATGAATATAGGTTACATAAATAGGGAAGAGGGATCCTAAAATCTAAGAGATATTCCTCATCTAACTCCCTTAAAATCTCATAATATCCTTCAACAACTCCTATTTTAAATATTTATTTTTATATGTACAACAATTCTTTTATTTTATAATTTATTTAGTTTCCCATGTTATGACTATTTCCTAACAGTTATGGCCAATATGATTATTTGGTCAATTCTAAAACACTACCCTAAAGGTAGACCATATCTAAGCTAGTACATAGAGCATGATTTCTATGAATACTGTTAATGGACATTATATTTTTCATTATGTGTAGTTGAAGCATCTTATTTAAAATATGTTGGAAAATGGTAAAATCTAATTGGATAATAGAGCATCCACTAGTATAATTTGGCAAATAAATGACTACATGACTAAAATTTTTAGTCATAACAACTAAAAGTGTCTAAATTATAAAAAAAAATCAACTTATCTATAAATGAGTAAATAAATGACTAATTTGGTCATCGACTAAAAAATTATTTAATCATACAAATAAAAATGACTAAATAGTTACACAAATACAAATTAGATGAAATTTAAAAAAATATTTCTAGTGGGAGTGTATTGTGCATGATCCATTATTCATTGAATATTTCCTATTTTGTTCGTTGGTAATTACCTTGACATTAAAGCATTTTGGGTTATAGCATCTACTTGCATGGGCAATAAATCTTGTTTGGAGAGGACCTAGAGACTTCTAAAAAGGTGAGTAAGGAATTTAGAGTTTGTTGTAAAGAATTTGAAGTCAATGAGACCCTCTATAGTGAATTCAAATTTTGGGATTCCATCTACAATGAATTTAGAGGTAATTGAAACCCCTCATTACATTAAACAAAAAATCTATATCTTTTTTATTAGTAACATATAGTATTTACATAGGTAATTGAGTACCAGAACCATACAGGTAGTTTAGGGTTTAGGGGAATATTTTTTCATTAGTTTTCTCTACGCATTTCGATCATATGGAAATTTCACTTGTAACTCAAGTGAAACACTACATTCATCTGGTTGTTAGAATAATTTCATATCCTTAAAGTGCATAGAAAAAATTGCATAATTGGCACTAGGGCTTTTATTTATGAATTCAACCCGAATTCCACTTCCTAATGCCTCCATAAAATTTGTTGAGCCAAACATAGTTCATCACACTTAACATGAAGAATCCCAATGTTGTCTAACAATTCAATGGGTACTTATTCTCTACTATTCTTCACAAGATACTTTGTTGTCTTAAGATAATCTAAGGCTGCACTAGGGTCTAATGATATTAATAACTCACCCATCTTGATAAATGCATGGACATAACATGTATCTATGCAAGTTACCTTTCTTAAAATTTCCAAAGCCTTTTTTGCCTACCCTTACTGAGCATATATATTGCCTAAAACTTTTAAGCTCTCATAGTTCTCAGGGTGGACCTCCAGAACCTTTTGAAAATTTGAGAGAGAACTCTTAAGATCTCCTAGCTTCAATTGAACCTATCCAAAAAATATTGTGGCCTCTAGATTTCCTTGATTGATGCCATGTAGTATCTTTTAGTCGTGTCATGATCACCTTTACTATGATAAGATCATGTAAGATTATAATATGAATGAGATTTCATGAGAGGGTAGTTAGTTGAAATAATAGCTATCTTAGTCAACAATTCTATAAAAATAATGCTACCCTATGAAGAAAAAAGGGTTTGATAAATGATTCAATGTCATTTCATAGTATGAGTATAATTCAAAGGATTTACACATCTTTTCCATTCCTTCATGAACACTACCTTTTTCACTAACTATGAGAATTATACAAGTAAAAAATGCATAAAATTGACCATAGATATTTATGTAAAGGTAGAACATCATTTCCTAATGCCTCCATAAAATTTTGTTGAGCCAACTCTGGTTCATCACACTCAACATGAAGAATCCCAATTTTTTTTAAGAATTCAATGGGTACTTCTTCTCTACTATTCTTCAGAAGATACTTTGTTATCTTAATAGAATATAAGGCTACACTAGGGTCTAATGATATTAATAACTCACCCATCTTGATAAATTCATGGGCATAACATGTATCTATGTTAGTTTCCTTTCTTAAAATTTCCAAAGCCTTCTTTAGCTACCCTTACTGAGCATATATATGGCCTATAACTTTTAATCTCTCATAGTTCTTAGGGTGGACCTCTAAAACCTTTTAAAAATTTGATAGAGAACTCTTAATATCTCCTAGCTTCAATTGAACCTATCCATAAAATCTTGTGGCCTCTGGCTTTCCTTGATCGATGCCATGTAGTATCTACTAGTGGTGTCATAATCACCTTTACTATGATAAGATCATGTAAGATTATAATATGAATGAGATTTCATGAGAAGGTAGTTAGTTGAAATAAGAGCTATCTTAGTCAACTATTCTATACAAATAATGCTACCCTATGAAGAAAAAAAGGTTTGATAAATGATTCAAAGCCTTTGCATAGTATGAGTATAATTCAAAGGATCTACACATATTTTCCATTCCTTTATGAACACTACCTTTTTCACTAACTGTGAGAATATTACAAGTAAAAAATGCACAAAACTGACCATATATATTTATGTAAAGGTATAACATCATTTTCTATTGCCTCCATAAAATTTTGTTGAGCCAACTCTTGTTCATCACACTCAAATGAAAAACCTTAATGTTGTTTAATAATTAAATGTGTACTTCTTCTCTACTCTTTTATTAAATAGACTTTGGAATCTTAAGAGAATCTAAGGCTACACTAGGTTATGATGATATTAATAACTCACCCATATTGATAAATGCATGGGCATCACATGGATCTATGTGAGTTTCCTTTCTTAAAAATTTTAAAGCCTTTTGGTGGTTCTCAAATTTGTAGTATGAAAAACCTTAAAAGTATGCCAAGATTTATGATTAGGTTATGTAATCAATTATACCAACTGACAAAATCAACCCAAGTGGTTAGGATTCTCTACACTTTAGGATCTACTTTGCCTAGGTTGGTGTTACCTTATATTCACCAATGATTAATTAATCCTCAAAATTTTGGTGACCTCAAAGTAGATTAAGGGATTTATGTAATTTTTTTAATTGAGTCATCAAATTCACCTTAATCCAAATTGGTATATGATTTGAATTAGTTTTTTTTTAATTTTCTATTCTAATATTACTCCTACTCCTACAAAACAAAAATTAGAATTGGAATTTTTGAATATGAGAAAGGAAATGATTCTAGAAAATAATTGATCGGTGCCTTTCTCAATAATTGGGTAACAGAGTATATTGATAGAAAGATTTATTCTTTCTATCTAGCCACAACTTGAATTACTTGGCATGGGATTGTCTATGATTGGCATGCACATGCATGATTATTATTACCTATCTCTTATTAATTATCCATATCAAATCCTCCAAGTTAAAATGATATATTCAATGGAATTTAATCCCTACTTAAGGAAACCCAATTAGATAAACCACCCAAAAAGAATAAATGTGTTTTGAAGAACTAAACATATACTTGATATCTTAATTCAAATAACAAGGAGAAACAAAAATGAAGACAACTAGATAAAGTATAACATGAATATTCAACAAGTAATTGAGAAGTAGATATATGTCACTAGAGAAATGTGGTTTGATTTTATTGTTATATGTTTGAAGAGTATGTCTTACAATGTCTTTTTCCAAAATCAAATTCCCAGAGAGCTTTCCCAAGGTCTTGGGTTTTTTCTTATAGGGGTGAAGGAAGCTACAATATTCAAACCTTTCACATTACAAAAAATAACTTGTTATACCCACCCCTTAATATGACCTATTACAATATATAATTTTTGACAAGCATTAAAAATACCACCAAATATATTTTAAATACATATTAGAAAGCATAAAAACAAGAAAAATATAAAACAAGATGATGTCCAAGATTTGTTGGTACCATGTTGATGCTAGTTTGATGCTCATTTCTCCTCTACATACTTGGCCTACTTATTCTTTAGTTGTCAAATACTGATTCTCCCATTTGTACATTGTGAAATCATTAGGCCACTTATATTCCTGGATCTAGAGCAGGTTGGCTTGGTGATCTTTTCATCTTTTGTCTAGCAACACTTTGACACTAATGATTAACTTTGCATATCCAACATTTAGAGTAATTAATATATCCAAAATGACATTAAAACTAATAATATTTATGTTTTGATCTTTTGCATGACTTGTGAAACTGTTTGACCATATTAACTTTCCCATGCATCAAAACCTTTGATCTTTTAATCCTCTATCAAAATGGAAGGAATAAAATGGTGTTTAAAGGTATCAAAATAATTATTATTTTCTTGGATTTTATTCCTTTCACAATTCAAATACTAAAATTCATCCAAAATTATTTTCACTATCTTCTCTATTGGCTTCAGTGAGGCTAGAACACCTAGATCTCTTTGTAAAACTTTACACAAGGTTAGCAATGTATGATGTATAGGTTGTAATTTCTTGTATGTTGGATACAAAATAGAAATATTTATCTTAAATTGATCAATGGTTTGAGACAAGGAATAATAGCATTCATGCACATCTCCTAACTTGTCAACAATCAATTTTACTTTATATTAAAAAATCTTCTCAAACACCTCAAGGATTTTCAATTTAGACTCATCTTTTATCTTCTCATTTTGATTTTTTAAATCTTAAATTTATTTCTCCAAATTTAACTTAAATGCATTCAATTGATCAACTGGGACTATATTATCATTGGTTATTTGTGACATAGGGGATTAGTATGGAAAAATTGCTTGGCTTTGAGAATCAACACCCTTAAACTACTACTTTAGTCTGACATTTTCCAAATATAGCCTATTCACTTCATCATTCATATCAATTTGAATTTTTTCATAGTCGATAAATCTTTGATCCATTTTCTTGATAGATGCTTGTGTGAACATTATAGAGTACACAGTAAGGGTGGCAGCTTGAAGCATTGATGTATCCTAAAATGTTTTCACCACAACTATTCCCCTCAAATATTGGACTACATCAAGCAATCTTGGCTTGTTGGTGTTATTCTATGTCACCCATATTGCTATATTCTATGTATTTAGGTTAAACCTAGAACCATTGACACCATCCTCTGATCTGAGCAACATTTTAGGCGATAATTTAGGTGACAGTTCTACCCTAATTGGTGGTAAAACTTTTGGGAGCCATAACTTTTTCACCATAGCTCCATTTGACTCCTAGTTTGAACCATTCAAAAGCTAAGAATGAGGGGAACATAGTGAGATGGCACTGAGCTTTGCTGGGTGGATTTTGAACATTGAAAACCAAATAGAAGTGCCCCAAATTTCAATTTTAGTAGTGCAATCTAAAAATATTAAGTTTCTAAAAATAATAATTCCTCAAATTCTATATTGTTAGAAATCATGGAAGTCAAACCACTTAATCTACCTCAAGATTGGTGACCTTCCACATCCTCCTCCTACCTTTAAAATGTGTATAAATGAAGATGTAACTCAAAATGGAAATCATACATCTCTTCCCAGAGATAGGCATATGTTTAGATCTCCAATATTGTATGGCTTTAGGTGTGGCTTCATGGAAAAATTTCAGATTTTCAAAACATTAGTAGAGATTAAATTCTTTTGACTCCCACTATCAAGAATGAAATGCATGGGTTTACCTTTCACCCATAACTTAGATTGAAACAACCTTTCCTTGTCATCCGGCCTCTCCTTGTGGGTCTGTAATGAAGCAATGATGACATCAGGCTCAACATCTACAATCTCTTATTTATCCTCTTTGACTGTAGGGTGTTTATGAGGTAGAGTGGTAGATGTTGAGGATTTTGACTCATAAATTAGGGACTTGATGGCTTGACATTCTTCTTTAGAGTGCATTCCATATTTTTGGTAATCACACCATTCCCTAGTCTTCCCTTCCTTTTGCTTCCAATTTTGGCCTCATTTTGACCTTCTTTTTCACTTTTCCATTTTGTAGGTTGGCTTTTCATATTCATTCTTCCATGATTTTGATCAATCTTCATTATGAAATTGTACACCTCATCGAGGGTTTCCAAATTGAAAAGTTATATCTCCCCCATGTATATACCATTGTAGTCCACCATGATATTTGAGAATCTTATGTTTCTCACTTTCTTGGATGCCCAATCTCATAGATAGAGAATTAAAAAATTTAGTGTAATCATGAAAAAACTATTTCTTACCTTGGAAAAGTTATTTTCAATCTATATACAGATCATCATATGCTCCAATGGGGTAATATTCTTCCTTTATAACTTCTATGAAATCATCCTAGGTAGGTTTTACCTCAAGGCCAATATCATCCATAATAAATCTATTATTTTACACTTACCACTAATTTTTTATAGGCAATGATGCTTTTTAAAAGATCAAAAGTGATCTTCTCTTTATTAGTGAATTTATTTATAGAAAATTAGGAAGATAATTGATCCAACCAAAATTTTACTACATCAGCATTGATTTTGGCTTCAAATGTAAGGTTATCAAAATTTACCTAAACCTTGGAGAGTGTTGGGGCACTAAAAGGATGTGGAAGGGGGGGGGGGAAGATGAGGAGCCATAATTTCCCATTGAGATTTTTTGGAGAATTTGGGTGAATTGTTGTAACATCTATGCTTACTGTTGTTGGAGGGATTCATTCACCATTTCCTTGAAAGGATCAGATGTCTTAGTGTTGTCCACCATTTTAGGTCATTTGGAGTGAATAGGTAGATAGTTTGGAAGCTCTACTATTTTCCACCCAAGATTCTTGTACCCTGACCTCGTTCTTGTAGTTTGTTCTTTTATTGATCAAATTTGTAGATCTAAACATATACCTATCTCTGAGAAGAGGTGTTTGATTTTCATTTTAGGTTACATATTAATTTACATAAATTTTTAAGGTAGGAGGAGTATTTTTAAGGTCACAAATATTGATGGAGATTAAGTGTTTTTATTTCTATGATTTACATCAATATAGAATTTGAGGAATTACTATTTTAAAAAAAATACTATTTTTAGACTACACTACTAAAATTGAAATTTAGGGTACTTTTATTTGGATTTCAAAGGTCAAAACCATTTGAGTGTATATACATGACATATCATAGTGTTCTCATCATTATTATATTTCCAATGGTTCAAATGGGGAGTCAAACAGAGCTATGGTGCAAAATCTATGGCTCCCAGAAGTTCTACCACCAATTGGGGTAGATACGTCACTCAAATTATCACAAAAAATATTGCTCGGATCATCCTCATAATCAAACTCAAAAAACATCATGGGGTCATCTTTATTTCTCAATTAGTCCCACAAAAACATTTTCTTAAATTCAAGGCTAGGGATGATCAACATATTACTCTTTGAAACAATTTGTCTAGCCTCATTAGGTCTGACATTTATTTCATCAATTTTCAAATCCTTGAAATTTTGTCTCAAAAATTAATCATGCTGAGATTCATCAACACCAATTTTATTTATTTCCACCTTTTCTTCAAATTCTTTTATTTTAGTTTTGAGCTAAAAATCTTTGAATTATGAAGTATTGATGAAATCATCATCCTCGATGAACCTCATAGAAGCCACAACCATTTCATCTTCTTGTAGTTTAGGCTCACCTTGTGCCTATTCATCCATTCTTTATTTTGCTTTTTGTGCTTCTATTTCTTGACCAATAAGGGGTTAATAAACTTCCTCTTCCTCTTTCATATCCTCAAAATAATGGACAACTCCTTAGATTCACCAACTCCTTCAGTCAATTCATATGGAACCGAAGGAGAAACATCATTAGTCTTTTACCTTTTGGCAAGTGGTGAATCAAGAACAACTAGATCTTGCACTCACATTACATCTAGACTAGGATCTTTAATCACAGATCCTATTGGATTTTTCACAAGGAGGCTGGTAGCCATTGTAGGCTACTTCTTATACTTGCCATATATTTTTATTTTCAAAGGGCCCTTCTCTTAAATAAAAAATCCTAAAAAAATAGGGTTTTGATTTCTTTTGTCATCCTCAATCTTCTTCAAAATTTTCCATTTTCTTTTCCTATTATATACCTCTTCAAAAGTGACACAATTTCTAATCACATCCTCATCAAAATTGATTTGATGGGATATCCCCATCTTGGTAAGGATGGCTTGTCTAAAATAGTTCATGTGACCCTCTAGATCACAAACCATTTATGTCCCTAATTTTGAAAAAATATTTAGCCTTTAAATAGGATTGAAACTCTTCCAAGGTATTTGTACCAATGTACCATTCACCAAACACAATATAATCTAGAATAAATGTACCCTTATCTTGTTTTTTCATCACATCTTTCTCCATCAAGAGCATTTGCCACATGAAATCAAGAAAAGCAATTCTATTTAGCAAAAAATTTAGAAACACATGGGGTGTTTGAGTACACCCATATACTCTGATTATAGTATTGTCAAGAAATAAATACCAATTGATAAAGTTATGTTTGTGACCCTATTCTAGCCTACGAAAAAGAGGCCTTAACATTTCTCTAACCTCTTTGGTTAATCTAGGAAAAAGGCTACCAAGAGAATTCAATATTATGAGTGAGAAGTTATCATGGAACATAACATAGTTATAGTTCTAACAATGAGTGTCCCATTTGTAACACTAGCACTGTGTAGGCAATCTCTATCTCTTTTGATTAAGCATGCTCAATTCCATCCAACTAGACTAATTCCTTTTACTTTGATGCAAAATTAAATGACATAACAAATAATAATTTTAAAACTCCATAGGTGTCTTGTTCTTCCTTTTTAAAAAAAATACATCATGAAATTTCTTATCAATAAATGATGAAAAATCATACTCAACATTAACCTCTAGGTTTTGTATTCTCATGGTCATCATCATCATGATGCAAACTAGCATTCTATCTTGGGCATCAATTCTTACCACTTGACACAAAGAGAAATATGTCCTTTTGAAATACACAACAAAGTCATCAACTAGAAAAGGCTAAATTGTAGTGGTTGGGATTGAAATCCTTCTATTTTTGGCCCTTTTCCTCATGTACATGGGAAACTAATCACTCCTATGTGTATTTATCAGATTGGTATATTCTTGTTCACTCTTCTTCAAGCCAAATTTTGTGAGGACTTGCTTATTGAACATGAAGTAATCAACGATTGCATTTCTATCCATAGCCACTAATGGTGACCCATTTGGCAACCTGACAGTTTTGGTGGTTGGATGATAGTGTTTTACCAATATTTTGATCAAATCCACATCAATGATTATAGTTTCCATGACAAGCTTAGCCAAATTCAAATTCCATGGGTTTGCAATCAGTCCCTATCCATCTTGCTTTTCACAAAAATACCAAAAAATATTCCATCTTTAGATAGGGAATCTAGCATCTTGACACCCCTCTGCTACATCCTTGAATATTTTCTTATACCCTTTATCAATTGAATTTTGAAAAATGTCCAATAGTGACTATTAAAGGGACTACTTCGTGGGAATAGTGGTTCCATGCTCTTACTTGTAGACTCAAATTTCTTAGGTTCCATAGTTTGATGCTTTTATGAACTAGGGTTTTTATAGTCACTTTCTCTACCAAATCAATTAAAAATAAAGCAAAAAATAAATACCAAATTTTATGAAAATATTGATGAGGTAGACTTATCTAGTTAGATTATGGCCAAAGTACACACATAGAACTTGAATTTTCCATCTACAATCACCACTAAATTTGTTTGAATGATGAAATACAAATAAATTCCAAATTTTATTCTATTATGGAGCTGTTCATTTCACCATTACTCTAGTTCATGCCTTAAAATTGACAAATCTTAGCATTCAAGTCTTTCAAACATAAAACATTGATTTGGTCCAATCCAATGGCTAGGCAAGCACTTCAATTGTAAGCATCAATGATAACCACTACAGGGTAGTGATATATTCATTTTAGCATTTAATACTTTATCACATCAGCATAAGACCTATTTAGATATATCATGGGACTGCAAGAGCATCTATATGGTTATACCACATCTTTCACTACTTAATACCACCTCATAATCCTTGATACACATCATCAAAGGATGGCAGGATATATGTTACCCTTTAGTACCTCATAACTTTTTACTACCAACCTTTGATTTGACCATCATGGGACCATGGGATCCTTTTACATCCCTTGATTATTTATTGTATCACCACAAGCATTGGATTTGACTATGACGAAAGCGTGGGACATATTTTATATAAATTTTACCACTTACCATTAGCCTGTAAGACCTACTCTGAAATACAAAAGTAATTAGAAATAAAATATATTATATAGAGTGTTACATAAAATTTATGTAAAAGATATGACCGTAAAAATGTGTAATTATAGTTATGATCATTATTTCTCTAACATTTATATTTTGTAGGAGATGGTTTCCATGATCATATAAAATGCTCCTAATAGGTTTCTCGAGTAGATAATTCATTCATTGTGATTCATATGTACCTTCTATAGTTAAATTTTTGATCTAGGGTGTCAAAGAAAATATATGAAAATCTAGAGTGCAGACTCTATAGAGTTAATATCTCTAACTATGTATATTAGTGTTTAGGTGACTAACCCTCTAACAGTGAGACATTGTGTGATAGAATAATAAAATTGATGATAATATTGAAATAAAAAATATGTCTCATATATTATCAATATGTTTAAAGTTAAGTGTGTAATTGATAATGCTTATGTGTGAAATGAGTTACAATGTTTATCTATTTATAAGTGACTTTGAATTCAAATTTGATAATTTTAATAGATAAAAAATGATCATGAAAGGTCATGAAATGTTATGAGATTCTATGCTATTATACCATAAACATAAAATAAAATAATAAATGTTATAAAAATTTAAAAAGGTGTTCTCCACATTTAAAAATCAACCACATTACTAATACCATTAAATTTAAAAAATTAAGTATACATATAGAAATATAAATAAAACCTAGGGAACCATTTTAAAATGCCCTAAATTAACCCCACCCAATCCACCAATCCTCAATTAAGTATAGTTTCCAAGTTCATTTCATAAAATTAAAATAAAAGGTCATCCATCCAACTCATATAAATTTATAGTAAAATTAATTTGCCTTACCATATATACATCATATTTATTAAAATAACAAGCTACCCTTACTGCCATACCACCATTTATCTTCTTGTCCACTGTGGGTCTGCAGTTAACCTTTAATATTTGCTCTTACCGCATCACTATAGGTCAATATTTTGGTTGTCATAGAGTCATGGTGAAATATTATATTATACTTCAAATCTTGTTGCTAGCGTACCAATTACTTTTGATACCTGTATGGGGCCATGGTAACCAGTCTTTGTATACTACAACACTACAAGTGAAGTTTTTGCATGTTTTTGATAAAGTAAGGTGGAAAACTAGGGGCCAAACACTATATAGTCAAAAAATACAAGAAGGTAAACAAACAAAAAATGCCTTCAGAGAGACGATGGCACAGCTGAGAACAACAGACAAAAACAAAACACAAGCCATGGGAAGACCAGAGTTAGAGAGGTCTCCCCTTACATAACTATTGATTTGATAAGATCATTGAGTTTCTCATTCTTTGTGTTGTCAGCATACCCAGTATTACCCACAACTTCCAGCATAGACATGTTCAACATAATTATATTACGAATCCCTTTGGTGAAGACCTTCTCCAACTTCTAAATGCAATCCTTCAGGGCCCTAATTTTAGTTTTCCAATCAGTCTCATTCTTAGTTCCCTCACCAAATTCCTCAACATACATTTTCCCCTTATTGTCAGTAGTTCCCATAGTGTCTTGCTCCTCATTAACCTCAAAATCCCAAGTAGCTTGCTTCCCTCTAGTGTCCTCCAAAATTTCTTGGATTTCCAGTTCCTCAGACTCTTCCTCCTGGGTTGCTTCTTCTGAATCACTTTCTGAATAATCAATCAGTCTGGCTTTTGGGGCTGGTTTACTAGAAATCCACCCCAACCTTCACACTTTGGATGGGAATCCTTCCTTATTAATTTTGGAAGGCTTGTGATATTTTCCACCTCGGCCCCTCGTGGCACTGCCCAGATTCTTGTGGGTCCCTTCCGTAGTCTCTTTAATATTTTTTTCCTCTTCATCAACCTTTCTCTTCTTGCCCTTCTTACTTGAAAAGGAGCTAGGGGTATCAACATGGGTCTTTTCAAGGTCATCAATATGCCTCATTCCTAACAAGTCATCTCCTTTTGAATGATCTCCCTAATGTTTAAGGGAATATGAACACCTTGTCGCCACACCTTCCAACCTGAAAATTATTGCCCAAGGTTGGCACAAGCATCAACGACCTTGTTGCCTTCTCTGTAGGTATGGGAAATATCAACTTCAAAAAAATTTTGTAAAAGAAATTGGATATCAGTAATGATGTATTTTAGCTTGATTCCCATGTTTGAAGCTTTATTAATGGCATCTATGACCATCTTAGAGTCTCCTTGTATATTCAAATTCCTTATTCCTAGGGATATAGCTAACTTTAATCCCCATAGTAAAGCCATTTCTTTAGCATAGTTGTTGCTCTGGCATCCAATTCCACCAGCATAGACAACAAACATCCATCCTTTATCATTCCTTATAATTCATCCTCCACTAGCTTTACCATCCAACTTGGATGCCCCATCAAAGTTGAGTTTCATCCAGTTAGGTTTAGGGGGGATCCATTTAGTATTAAGTCTTTGTAGAATTTTGGAGTTATTATAACTAGGGATCTAGTTTAAAACCTTCTATTTGGCTACAATTTGGCTTTCAATTTGAGATAGGGGTTTCTCCACAACACGAATATGATTTGTTTTAACACTTTCCATAATCGTCTTAACAAAGGAGTTAAACACCTGAGAAACATTTCTAGCAGTGTCCCTAAAAATTTTGTGATTGCGCTCTTTCCATAAAGTCCAACCTAAACATGGTAGAGATTACTTCCATAATTCCATAAGCCAGGGATGTGTGAAGGTTGGGTTCCAGTTTAGAATTACTTCTTTAAGGTCAAAATTGTAGACCCATTCAATACCAAAGTTGTTAAGTATTGTGCCCCATAATTCTTGGGCAAACTCACAGTGGATAAAGAGGTGTGAAACTAATTCCTTTTTTAACCACATAGGAAACAAATGTTAACCAAAGTAAACCCTCTCTTTTGAAGGTTATCCTAAGTAAGGATTTTTTTATGAGCAGCAGCCCACCAGAACATGTTAATTTTTGGAAAAAGTTTTTGCATGTTATAGGGAAGCAATAATTATATATTCACTTACTTTGGTTCATGTACACCCACCAATTCTATTTGAATGTATTATGGGGCTATGATAAGAGACAAAAAACACATCAATGATTAAAACACAAATGTATTTCACATGGACATGATATGGGATGCTTATGAATGACTCTTGGAATAATTGTAAAAGGAAATGGACTCCTAGGATGAATTTAATAAATTTTGGAAAAAATGCCTCAAAGAAATGTGGTTTCATGGTGATGGGATGCCATATTGAATGCCATGAAAAGTGAATTATTATGGATTTTCATGGCATTACATCATCATGAGACCAAATTTCTTTGAGGCATTTTTTTACCAATTCACTTTCTTGTCTATACTATTGCTTACTATTATGCTTTGATAGATTTTTTCCAAGCATCCATAGCTTGTTCGAAATCACTTTTTTTATGATTTTACCCATAGAAACAAGGTACTGAAATGTTTGATAAAATTATTTGATAGACATGTATGAAAAATGTGGTAACATAGACAAGGAAATGAACTATTTGAAAAAATCCCTCAAAGAAATGTGGTCTCATGGTGATGGAATGCCATGACAAGCAAATGCAATTGGTGGTTGTTCCTAGTTATTAGTTATTCAAATGTGAATTAATTTTATAACTTCTTAGGTTTATTTTGTAAAAAAAATATACTGTAATTGAATTTTTTTCGTCTATTAGCATCTATTTATTAGTTATGCAATGTGAAGTAATACTTTGATTTTGAAAGATGTGCAATACAATGTAATAAACAATTTGAATATAAACTAAAAAAATATATATTTTTAAAAATTCATTAGTTGAAATCTCTATTTTATAACCTCTCTATAACTCTATTTATATGGAAATTCCTTTTAATTAACAAAAATAGTTTTTGTCTCTTAGTCTACAATTTTTTACATTTAAAAAAAAATCTATTCTTTTACTAATATTTTCAAAAAATCTTGAACTCTTGGTTTACCAAAATTTTTCCCCAAAAGATTTTTGTTTCTATGTGTATAAAATTATATATGGATCAATGTTGAATGTTGACTATGGATCAACACCATGCATTTGATGAGAGAATAACTGATGAGAGGGACATAGACAAATATCCATGTCCATGTAAAGACTATCTTGGTGGAAAGTTGAGAAAAAGAAATTTAACTTATTGACATATGATAAGATATGGGAATAGTGGTATAAGCCATTTGTATTAAAATTATTATGAAGATATTATATAATTTTAGAGTGTGAGATATGAAGAGGCAACAAACATAGATGAAGAGGCATCAATATTAGATGAAAGGTTTGAAGTCGATAAAATGTTAAATGAGAGTCTAAATGATGATTGGACCAAGTGGATGGAGGATTATTTAAATATTATGTATTCTAATTGAAATTTAAGTCATTTGACAATAGTCCTTAAAATTCTTTTCTTGTAAGTGGTGTTTAGTTGGATAAATGAGAGTGCAAATCAGTTATTGGCATTATTAAGTTTGTTGTTACCACCTAAATCCACATTGTCAACAAAATAAAGCCAATGTTAAAATAGAATCACTAAGCTAGGATTAGGGTATGAAAACATACACACATTTGTGAATGGTTGTATATTATTTCACAATAATATTATGAGTGAGATTAAATGTCTGAAATGTCATGAAGTGAGGTATAAACAAGGGTTGAAATTAGTTGTGGTTTCTAGAAAGGTTCTTCATCACTTTCTAATAATCCCATGATTACTTTCAATGTATAGGTGAAAATATATTTCTAAAATTATTAAATTACATGCCCAAAAGAAGAGCACTAATGGAAAACAACAATATGTGCCTAATTCTAAGATGTGAATGGAATTTGAAAATAGATGGCCTACTTTTTCTCAAGATCCTTGTAATATAAGGTTGGGTTTGGCTCTAGATGGGGTAAACCCATTCTTAAATCAAAGTTCTAAATGGTTAACTTGGCTATTGTTTTTAATAAATTATAAATTTCCTCAATGGTTAGCAACTAAGCCATTTTTCTTAATGTTATCATTGATTATATCAAGAAAGAAAAGTGTGACTTCAGAAAAAATTGAAGCTTATCAAGAACCATTATATGATGAGATAATGGAATTTTGGAAAGGAATCGAATAAATTCAATATTTAAGGGATGATAATTCAATTAAATTTACTTTAATAACTTCCTTATTATTTATGATTCACGATCTTCCTACATATGACACATTGTCTAGTCTTAGTGTTCATGGATACCGTAGATGTCCTGCTTACAACTTGAAGGATTTTTTAAGGCACTCAATTTTTTTGCATAAGTGTATTTATTTTTGACATCATGATTAACTTAAAATGGATCATCCATATTTTCAACAACAAACATATTTCAATGGTCAAGAAGAGACTCGTGAAGCACCATTGCTAATAACAAGTGATTACATTGTTGAGAATGGAAAAAAAAGAATGTCATTTATTGAAAATCATTGGATTTTTGGTATTAGATATGATCCATGTAATGAAAGTGGTGCAAAATTATTGAGCATATTCTATAAATTACCATAATTTTAGGATATAACCATTAGGCATATTGTTGACTTTATGCATACTGAGAAAAATATAGTTTATGCTATTATAAAAACTCTTTTTGGTGATTTTTATACTATTTCATCATGTGAAGGCTTTCAAAAGCAAAATATTCATCAAAATATTTGGGTTAAAAAATGTGATGATGAAAAATATATAAAACCTAGTGATCCTTATGTCTATAAAAAATAACAACATGCACAATTCTTACAGTTGATGTCTCAGACTCGCTTTCCTATTGGATATGTAAGTAGTAGCATTAGAAGCCAAACTCACATTAATGGATTAAGAGGCCTCAATACCCATGAATATCATGTCATAATCAAGAATATTTTATCTATTATGGTAAATATATCAAGTTTGGAAAAAGGGCCAATATTGGTAATTATAAGGTTGGGCTTAATATTTAATAGAATGATTTTACATGTATTATATCCTTTGAACATTGATATTTTGAGGGAGGAGGTTTTTGAAGTCCTTTGTCTATTGGAACAAGAAATTCCACCAATAATCTTTAACCTTTTAATGCATATTTTGATACATATAGAATATGTACTACAATAGTATGGCCCAATAAGAATGAGATGGATGTATCCTATAGAAAAATATATGAAGGTTTTGAAAAAAAAATTCATACTAGGGAAAAACCAAAAGGCAGCATGTTTGAGGGATATTCAATGAAAGAGGCCATGGGATTTTGTATAAAATATATGGAGGATTTTAAAAATGTCAATCAATGTGTATGGGATGATGATGAATATGAGAGAGTTAAAAGTGAAGTATTAGAAGGAAATGGATGTCACTTCAAGATATCACATCAAGAAAGAAGTGCAATACATGCCTATATTATTTAAAACACATGTTTGTTTGATAAGTGGCGCAGATAAAAAAAATTTACATATTAATTTATTTACTCAATTACATATACACATTTATATTATTAATCTTAACATCTATACTTTAATAATCTATGTATAAAATATGAATAAGAGAATCAAGCTTGGATGCAACATCAACCTCAAAAGTACAGACATCATGATTTGATTGGAGGTGATTCTTTTCCAAAATTTGAAGAATGGATTGCTAATGTAGTCAATGATGCAAAAGAAGAAGGTCAACATATAACAAAAAATGAAAGTGAGCTTTCAGAATCTCCACATTTATGGGTTATGTATTTTAGTGGAATGTGGACCTATATTAGTCATTTAAGAGTGGAAGAAAAAGATGAAAGAAAGACAAATTATGATTATGCTGTTAGTGTTGAATTTATTCATGAAAATGAGAAGAAATTTTATGTTTGATTTATCCAAGAAATTATTCAAGTGGATTTTGGTGAAAATAGTCCTATATTATTAAGATTTAAGTGGATCTAACCATCCATAGTATAATTTGATGCGTATAGATTTGTATAAACAAATACAAGACAATTTTTATTAGAGATGGATGAGCATTATGTTTCCCCTCTTAAAATTAACCAATAATTTTTAATTGATGATGTAAGAAGCCCAGGATGGTTGTATGTCATTCAAATAGAGTCTCATTCCAAAAAAAAATTCATTGAAGTTGTTGATATAATTCCTAATGGGAAATATGTCAATTTACAATAAATATTCAAAGAAGTGGATGAAGACAATGATGGAGTGTTTGAAGAACATATTTTGATTACCAATAAAGAGATTTGGAGAGAGAATGTATTTCATGTCATAGATGAAGATGAGGAAGAAAATAAAGTATATTTAGATAGGAGTGATTACAATTTATAAGTGTCAATATCTAGTTAAAAAAAGGAATAATCATATTGATAGTTTGATACCTATATTTGTAAACATCTTGTTTTTTACTGCAAATTATTTTTAATCTATTAACTAAATTCTTTTTTAAGTTTTCATTTTAACTTATGAAATCAATAAATTTTTAGTAAATAAAGTTTTTGATTTATACATTATTCTTTATTTGGACTTCAATAAATGAGGAAAAGGACTATAAGGTGAAAATTAGTCGATGATAGTGATCACAATGCTAAAATTTCATTGATAGATTATGAGTGCTTTTGTAGAGAAAAAGTGCCCAGTAATAATAAATTTTTGTCATCTCTTCATTTGAAAGTAGGAAAGTTGTAAATCCACTAAGTAGTATATTATTTGTTTAATAGTGTTTAATGAAGTTTTATAGGAAATATCTTTATGTATATAAGACATAATATGATATATTTTTTTGTTTTATAGGCAAGAAAAAGAGTGAAAAAAATGTAGAGAAAAAATAAAAGGAAAGAAAAGATATATTTCACCATCTTGTAGAAGCCAATGCATTTGTGATTCAACAAATGTAGCTGGTGAGAATAATAGTTGTGATGATGTATAGCCTAATATAGAATATGGTGATGTTTCGCCTGATATAACACATGGTGATGTGTAGCTTGATATAGATTATAGTGATTTGTATCTTGATATATAAAATGGTGATGTGCAACATCATGATGATCTCTTATCACAAATTCTAAGAGAGATTATTGAAAAAAATAAGAGAAAAGAAATAATAGGCCTATAGATGATTTATTCAACATTAAAGGATGTGTTTGAAGTGAAATCTATGGAGATTGATAATGATATACATACTCATGACACACCTGATGTGTCCAAGGAGCATGAATTTATGATTAATGAAAGTCATGAAGATAGACTACTTACATTTGTTGTGCCTTAGAGTGCCCCTATTGCATCTAAAACTTTTGATGGAACTAGTGGATCAATCAGAAATATTGGTAGTGGTTTAATAGAAGATGTTTCTACTTTTGTTGAAAGACAAAGAGTGAGTCAATATTTGTATATATATATATATATATATATATATATATATATATATATATATAGAGAGAGAGAGAGAGAGAGAGAGAGGAATTCAAAAGAAAGAAAATTTGAAGGCAAAAAGCCGTTCTTGGTTGAGGTATCAAAAGATGGTGAGCCCATTGGGCTAAATGATGTAAAGTGGGCCTCTGAGTTAGGTGTAAGATATAGGGCCCATTTGGATATTTGAAAATCAAGTTTTGTAGAGCAAGATCCATGAATTATGGAAAATGTTATACCAAAAATGGAAAACAATTTTGAGACTACTAGTGGAATATATATATATATATATATATATATATAATATTACAATCAAATGATGAAAATTTTGATTAACAATTTTAGATATAATTATAGAAAAATAATCATGAAGGGAAAAGAGAGGTTAGACTCCACTCTATCTCATAAATAGTGAGAGGCATTGGAAAAAATTATGCATTCTGAAGAATATTTGGAAAAGAGTAACAGAGGTAAGAGAGCATGAGATAATGTGAGGGATATATATACATTTGGCTGAGGTGGGTTGTAGGCCAAAATGGACAAATTTATAGTAAGTGTATGGATTTTTGGTTCAATTTACATTATGTTATTTATTTTTATTTTTATTAAACTGACTATATGTTGAAATTGACATTGTATTTTAGGTGGAAAATAGTAATATAAAAGTCAGTGTAGAAGATATTGTCAATTATATGTCATCAGTAGATCGACCTAGTAAATCTAAGTGTGATGAAGTGGAAATCTAGTTCGTCAATAGAGATTTCACAACCATCTATTAAATGCCTAGTAGGAGCCTCTCTAGATCATGTCAACTCAAATGAAGGGTGCCAATAGGTAATGAGTTACATATTTAGTCTCACTCAGAAAGTTTCACAATTGGCTACCTCTGTTAACCCTATAATTTTTGAATGGAATTAGCATAAATCCATGGATTCAACTAAGGTAAGAGGCTCTATTGATATAATTTCTTCTTGTTTGGAAATTTTGTATACAAATGCCTCTTAATATGTATATTATTGAAATATAAGTGTAGGAGAATCCAACCTAGTTTCTTTATTATTGTAGTGATCCAAAAAATGTTCTTTTGGACAAATTTATAGCTTACATTCTTTACTTGACTATTAAATTCTTTGTATATTTTTTTACATGATGGTTAAACCACATGCAAAGTAATTTTATCAAAGCAACAAGAAAACAAAAATGACTTTCATGATGTCAACAAAGTTGATGATATTGATAGTGATCATGATGAACTAGATAAGAATGTGAAACACAATCATCATAGTTGTGCTGAATTGGTTGAGGTAATATAATAGTTGTCAGTTATCTATCCCAATGTTCTACCATTATTCATGATTAAAATGTTCTTTTAACTTAATAGAGTTTAATTTGATGTTAACTATTTCCATAATACTTGATTCAATCTTATTTTGGAGAGATTTGAGACTCATTTCCTTATCTTAGAACAATCTTCTATTTCATTCCTTCTAGAGTTCCCAGAATAAAATTTTGGGACTTATCAACCATAAACAATTTTAAGTAGAATGTCTTTTGATATTAGGCTAGTATTGAAACAAAGTCATTATATCATTTGTTAGGGCACTCTTCCATCCTAGCTTCATACAAAACCACCTCCAATATTCAAAAGAGAATTGATAGTCAAAATCTTATCCCTTTGACTCACTTTAACTTTGTCATATCCTAAATTTACATCAACACATTGTGAATCCCCTTTCATCAGGTCAATGTTTTCTTCCTGAAGAACCCATAATCAATTTGAATTTCCTCTACAACTTTGTAAGTGATTGTTACCCTGCTTCATTTTTACAATATAATGTGTGTTTTATATCTCAATATAATGTGTATTTTTTCATTTTTTCAAACATTTATTGATAAAATCCAATTAGGGGATGAATTTTAGGTGTTAGATCTATTTGATGGTGCTACTATAGGCATTGGGTAGATTCTCTCACTATTTATTGTACATGGAGTCAAATTGAAAGGAACAAGAGATGCAAATTTAAATATTTTAAAGGTCACAAATAACATACCCCTTGCTTATGAAGACAAAATAGATGGATTTGACTATCTAAAAGAGAAATAAGGGACCATCACATGGTGTCCACTAAAATATTTGTTAAAAATGACATAGTTGATGTTTATCATGTACTAGTTGTTAGACAACTTGGCCTACTACTTTATGCAATAGTTTGAATGTGTTTTTCAAGGATATTCTTAGTGTTTTTTTAATCTATTTTGGAGCTATATAATTAAAAAAGGCATTGCAACTTAGTTTTCTCACTCATAGCACTGAGAAACACACTTTATATTAACAAATTTTTCAAATCAAAGACACATATTTATGTCTTATATCTTCTGTAAGAACACCTTTTCTCAATAAAATTTCAATATTGTACCTTCTTAATAACTATTTCATTATGTTCAAATGAATGATTGATTATGTTTTTCTATGTTTTATGTCATATGTTTTGAAGTCTCATCATTATGTCATATGTTTGGTGGCACCTGTA
Organism: Torreya grandis; assembly: GCA_037957365.1. Lineage (NCBI taxonomy): Eukaryota > Viridiplantae > Streptophyta > Pinopsida > Cupressales > Taxaceae > Torreya > Torreya grandis. Next base: position 2,099,137 of record JARHVA010002236.1, read on the forward strand.
TCTAATATCCAAACATTTATTAATTCATCCTAAATTTCAAATCAGAGTAAGTTATATTCCCTAATGCTGTAAATGTTGATTCATGAGAAATATTCATGGATCCATCATAGTCATGCTCTACATATTGAGTATAATAATATTTATTCATTTTATGTGGTATATGAATAAAATTAAGGATCACTACCATAAAACATGGGCCATTTAAAAGTCTCATGGCCACATGAATCTAGGACTATTGTTAGTGTTGTAATTGGAGGTGACATAATTAGTTTTCAACATAATTAGAGCTACTTTTCTTGTGCCTATGATTAAGGTACTCTTATTACTTAATTATATGTGACTTAATCAATCTCCAACATAATTGGAATTACCTTTCTTGTACTTAATATTATGACTTAATTTTTTTATACTCTTGTCAACTATAAATTAATGAAGAAGTTAATGGAGTCTTAATTAGCAGTAGTATGTGTATATATATATATATATATATATATATATATATATACACACATATACATATATGTATATGTATATGTATATATATATATACATATACATATACATATATGTATATGTATATATATATATCTATATATATATATGTATATGTATATATATATATATATGTATATGTATATATATATATATATATGTATATGTATATATATATATATATATGTATATGTGTATATATATATATATATGTATATGTACATATACATATATATATATATATATATATATACATACTACTATTACTACTACTACTACTACTACTTATGCATCCAATGGAAGCTGAAAAGATACCCTCAACAATAGAATGTAATAGGTAAAACAATGTAATGGGTGTCTGTAATCATAATTTTAATCCATATTGAAGGTTTTCTAAATTCTTATTTCAAGAAGTGAGAATTTATAGTTCCATCAATTATATGTTTTTGATATTATAAGTCTACAAAGAGGGTGCAGAGCCCAAGTATAGAAAGGCTAAGGGGAAAAAAAATAGGCCAAAGGCCACTAACAGTAAAAAAATAATAGATAGATAAAAGAAAAATAGGAAAAAAAATAGACTAGGGATTAACCATAATAAAAACACTAGTTTTTGATAAAGTCTTTCCAATTTTATTTGATGAACTTGAGAAAGTCCTTTATGCTAACAATTTTTCCTTTTATATCTTTATCTTCTTCTAGGAGGTCTTGCAAAATCAACAGGGAAGAAGTCACATGGTGGATAGCTTTCAAGCAAGCAGTGGTTAGCACCTTCTTCACTTCCTTCAATTCACTTTCAATTTGGATATCCTCTTCACTATTATCCATGAAATATTCCTTGTTAGAATAATAAGTGGAGTCATTCAGCTCCTCAAAATAACTGGTTCCTTCTCCAATTGTTAATTAGGATTGAGTTTATATTTTAAGTTACCTAATTACTCCCCCATATCTGAGGTGGAGGGATCATCCATAGTATTTACCATTGAAAATTTTCCCCTACTAATCTCCCAAATCTCATGATATTCATCTTTCTTTTTGTACAACTTTGAAATTTAAAACTAGACCCTTCCTCTAAAGCTTCCTTACCTTTCACATGTGCTGCAGGTGCTCTTTGTCATTAGAAAAATTTTGAGGCTCCACCCCCACCACTTTTCTTACTCTTTCCATGAGTTATCCTTCTCAGAATTGATATAAACAATCAATTTCCTCTTTTTATTGCCAAAAAAAGAATGGTTATTTTTTAGCTCCCATAGCCCTTCAACAAGTAGAGAGTGAGAAGGGTCGAGGGATATATAATTTGTAGATATTGGTGAGGGACAATTAGAGCCCATCCAAAGAGGGGAAAAGATTTCAAACTTAGGGGATAGGTTTGAATATGGGGAAACAAGGTTCTTGGAAAAGGGTAAGGAACCATAGGGACCCAAGGAACCATATCTGACTCTCAAGGGACTATGATATTCAACAAATTCATTGTCATGGGAAATGTATAACACCTACACTTTCAAAGTCTTATAGGGAATAAACACAAAGTGAAAGTGATAAATACTAAAGATAAGACCTTAGAGGAATGGAATGGTAGAGGCAGCTAGGTTTTTTTCTAGAGAATTTTTGATAGACTTAATAGGCATCTCTAGGGATGATAGGAGGAAGAAGGGGAAGTTAACCAACATTTTGTGATGAAAGTGATTCAAAAAAGTGAAATGGTAATGATAAAAGAACTTAAAATGACCTTCAAAGTTAAAATAGTTCATGATGGTGAAGCATACCTTATCCCAAGGGTTAAATAAGCTCTCTCTATCAAAGCCTCCCTATAACTTTATTGGTGCTTCTCTTTTCATGAAGAAATTTTTTAACCCCTTCAGGGCTTGAAATTTGGTGAGTCTTTTCAATCTTCTACCCTTAAAGTGTAAACTCATTGCCTTAGCAATTGAATCCTCACTAATAACAAAATTTATACCTCTAACCTAAACTTTGCAGTCACAATCCCAACTTGAAGAAAACTAAATGGAGATGTTCTCATCATATCCATTCAAACATTCAAGAAAATGAGAAATTCTACCTTCATAACATATACTCTAGAGCATAGCATTTGCTTTAGTTTCATCACATGATAATGGCTCAGTTCTAACTTTATCTCCTCTCATGACTAAAAGCTTCACCAAATTGTTACATGGTTGAAAAGGGTCCTAGACCAAAGTGAACCACCACCAGGTATTAACAAAAATTGAATCAAAAAATCTAGAATCTTTTGAATCCCACACCAATATTTATTAAAATGTAGGTTAATCCTATAATTATTTCACATGTGAAAGAGATTGCCAAAATTTTCCATGCGATAATGTGCCTTAAAGGATTAAGGCTACGTCATGTGATATTGAATTTCTTCGATGTGGAAATACTCATAACAAATGTGATCAGGGCAAAATGATGACCAGTGAAATCAATGAATAAATATACTACCAAATTGATCAAATTGATGATTAAAATTAATGACTATATACACTACTAATGGACACAAATAAGTGAATAAAAATGACTAAATAAGTGACTAGTTAACAATAATCAATGACTAAATATATCAGTGAATAAAAAATGACTAAATAAGTGACCAAATTAAAACAATCAATGACTAAATATACTACCAAATTGATCAATCATAAAAACCAATAAATGACTAAAAATGGTTTAGTCATCAATTTGGTCACATTATAAATGAATGGCAATAAACTACTAATGGTCATGTGATCATGTTTGGTCAATTATATGTAGTTTTTTGTAGTTTTTTAAATCATATACATTGTTGTTTCTATACTAGTGATCTACTTCCAATCAAAACTTGGGTATCTACCAAAATACTTTTCCATATCATAATAATGCTAATAAAAAACAACAATAATAAATACCACAACAAAAAAGTATCATCATAAAATAAAATATCAATTGCAAGAACAATTTCAATTGAATGGGAGGAACCAAGGCTAAAATGATCCCAATATATAATAGACTTACCATATAGTTAAAAATGACTACAATCAATTTGTAGGCCATATTGTGGGTGGGAATGTTTCTACCATTACCCTAAATCATAGACCAAGTACCAATACACCATGACTATTTCCTAAAAATACCAACCAATCTACCTATGCTAGTAATCCTTTCTTGACCTGTGACCATAGCCAAATGTAACAACAACCAAGGATTACCATTCTAGGACCTTATCCTAGTAACTTTGCATTAACCCATGACCATAACCAGGTACACCAAAAATCATGAATTATCTTCTCTAGCCCATCACCATGATTTTATAGTAACAATGGTCCTATATCTAATCTAGATTGTGCAATCACAAATAAATAGTCTAAGATCACCATCCCAATTCCACAACCTCCTACAACTGAACTAATCCAATCCACTATAATGGCTAGGAGTAAGCCATTTAATAATGTTAAGAGAAATATGTATGATATTATGGAACAACTCCAAAATACACCTACATAATCTTCATTTTAGATTTTTTACATACATATTCTATACATAGGAATATCCTAATAGAACTCCTAGGCCAATCCCAAGTTCCAAATGACATAACCCTAGACAAATTTCAAGATTTTGCTAGATACCTAACCCTAGGAAAATAATTAACCTTCAACCAAAGTGATATGTCATCCTTTGGCCCTCTTTATAATAACCCATTATACATTGAAGTTGTCATCATTTGGCATAAAATTAAATGTGTTCTCATAGACAATGGATTTTGCCTAAATATTGTGTCTCTAAAACTCATAAAGCATTTAGGATGTAAAATAACCAAACTACATCTAGAAACCATTATTATCAAGGCCTATGCCAATGAATAATGGGAATCACAAGGAACAATAAGCTTGCTAGTGATTATTGGGCCTTTGATCTATGATACACTTTGCCATGTGATAGACCTAGACTTATGATACAATTTGCTTTTGTGTAGACCCTAGATACATGATATTTGTGCAATCCCTTTGACATTGTACTAGAGTATCAATTCTCATCACTTATGGATGGAGGTAACTATTAATGGAGATTTAAAACCATATGAACACTTCAAGAATTTGGAGGTTGAATATGAAAGTTACAACTACTGCTTTGGCCTAGACATAGTACCCAATAAGGACAAAGACAAAGAAATACTTGTTGAACTACCAGAGGCCAATTTTATAGACCCCAATAGCCTTGCCTCATTTTCACATATGCCTTCTCTAAGAATGTCTAATCATTTTACCATTTTGCAAAATCATCCAAGAAAGTATTTGACTCGTGACACACTCCATATAGCCAAGCTTTCATATAACCCTATATCTTGTGGAAGACCTAAAATTAGGCCACCCTGTATGGAATAGAGATGAAAGGGAAAAGACAAGATTAATAGCCTAACACCCTTTGTTTTCATATTTTCCACTATCCAAGAATAAGATCCACTAGATAATGATGATTATTGGTTGTAAAAAGACAAATTCAATGATTGCTACCATAGTCCAAAATTTCTCATCTATAATAGGATCATGCATAACTAAGCATATTAAGGTGGAGACCTTAAGCCAAATTAATAAGGTACTCTTGATCCCATTTATATGACTAGATATAAATTAAATTATGGTCTTAGATTTAAAATTCTTGGGGGTGACCACATGTATCTTATTCATATTCCAATGCCAATAAATAGTGATGATAATGTTGGCAATAAAGTAGAGTCTAATTATAGAATTTATAAAGACCTTGATAATATCAACCTATTTGGCCCTTATATAATTTTCACCATTACCCTAATGATCCAACATTACATGCTTCTTCTTTATCATTCTCAACTTATATACTAGGACCAACAAGAATCCATAATGACTATATATGGGTTTAAGAATGATGAGGCCTTTTGTGCTTTTCTAGTCCCAAGAGAAAATGTTCTATTGGGAGATCATAAAGAAGGGTTTTATATAAAACTAGATCCTACATCTTATTTTGGAGAGTGGGCAAACACCTTTAGCCAAAAATAAAAGAATAAAACATTGAGGTCCCAAAGTGAAAACTTCTTTGAGGTACTTTTAGACCAGGGTAAAAGTAAAGAGAATGGCCAATATTTTTTTAAAAACCTATTTTAGGAACCACTAAATGGTGGTTTTCACCTTTCCTTGAATGAATCTCAAGAGACAACCAATGATGAACTTGTTTTTGGATCTTGGTTCAATTCAATAGAGCAACATGATTTTGATAAAATTAACCAATAATTTCTTATAATATTTGTGACATGGTCATTATTACCATTGGTAAACTCATATTCATCATGTTTGGGAGAGTTTGAAGAACTAATTTGACTAGAGGACTTTGCCATTGTAGGACAATTCACATATTTTCCAACCATTATAGAAGATGGATTAAATCTCCTAATATAAGATATTACAGAAGTCAACATCACGACTCTAGATAACCCAAAGTGGATCAAATTAGGCATGTCCCTCATGGAGGAGGAACATGAAGTTTTTACATCCCTTTTGAAGTAGTTTGTGGACTTTTTTGCTTGGGTCTATTCATGAATGCCATGTTTGGACCCCACCTTGGTTGTACACCACCTTACTATATATCTTGATGCCAAACTTATAAAATAAAAACTATGTAAGAGGCATCCTCATATTGTTGTATTAGTAAAGAAAGAGTTGGAAAACGCCTTGGAAGTGAAATGCATTAGACTAATCTACTATTCATAATGGATAACTAACATTGTGCATATTAGTAAAAAGCCAAAAAGAATAAAAATATTCAATAATTGTATAGACATAAACAAGGCCTACCCCAAGGATGAATTTCCTCTACCAAATATTGACATGATATTTGACTCCAAAATTGGGTATAAAATGTTATCCCTCATAAATGGCATTTTAATATACAATCAAATTAGGATTGTGCCAAAATACCAACCTAAGATAGTGTTCACCACTTTGTGGGGAATGTTTTGCTATTTTTTGATGTCTTTAATCCTTAAGAACCTTGGGGCCACATATCATAAATATATGACCATCATATTTCATGACATGATGAATGATATTGTCAAAGACTATATCAATGACATGGTGGGTAAATCAAAGACCCATGAATATCATCCAACCATGATACAATGGATATTTAAAAGGATTTATGAGTAAATATTTCAACTCAATTCTAAGAAGTGTGTCTTCAGTGTCACTTTAATAAAAAATCTAGGATTCATTATCTCTCACCAAGGCATTGAAGTTTATCCTACAAAAGTACAAGCCATTACCAAGATGCTGCCACCTTCGACTTTAAAGTAGATCCATAGTTTATAGGGAAAAATATAATCTATTAAATGATTCATTTTTTAGGCAGTTGATAAAATTCTATCTTTTCACTCACTTATTTAAAAAGGTGCTACATTTGTTTGGGATGAAGAATGTCAAAAAATCTTTCAGGACCTGAAGAATATCTTGCCAATCCACCTTTTTTGTTACCACCAATGCTAGGGAGACCTTCTTTTCTATACCTATTTTCCACTGATCAATCCCTAGGGGCACTTTTATCTCAACATGATGAAAATGGAAAATAACATGCTATGTCCTATCTAAGTTGTACACTAGTCATGTATGAGCATAACTAGAAACCAATAGAAAAATCTTATTTAGATATGGTCTTTACAACCCATAATCTACATCATTACATGCTTAACAATAAGACCATATTCATCTACCAAAGTAGACATGCTCAAGTATTTACTATCAAATCCATATTTATAGGGTTGCATGGATAAATGTATCATGCTACTAAGTGATTTTGAGATTGAGTATATCAATCATAAGGCCACAAAGGGATAAGTATTTTCATACCAACTTGCTAAAGCTCCCCTTTCAGATAATGAACCAATCACATTTACATTCCCAAATGAATCCATCATGACCATGATATAAACACCTATTGAGAAGAATCAATAGCAGCTATATTTTGATGGCTCATTCACATCTCATGGATCAAGGTAAGGCCTATTATTTGTTAGTCCACAAGGGGATCCAAATCCCAAATCATTCCATATCAGATTTCCTTATAATAATAACATGGATGAATACAAATCACTCATTTAAGGGATTTTTCAAGTAGTAAAATGGAACATTCATCATCTCATAGTTTATGGTGATTCTCAATTAATCATTAATTAGGTTACAAACCACTTTCATACCAAATATGACAAGTGGGTACCATATAAGGCCATGATGGACATACTCAAATAGTAGATTGTCCATATAAAATTTGAGCACATACCTAGGGTTAATAATAAGACAATAGATGTCATGGCTATCATTGGTTCTTTGATCCACAATACATATAATGCAAAATAATATTAGTTCCTCATTGAACATCTTCTAATGCCTGATCATGAACCTTTGACCATCACAATGATCTATTATATTATTGGTTCTAACTCTATTTAGTATTTAGAGATATATAATTACCTTCATGATCACATCCTTACACTAAACCTATCATATAAATAAAAAAGGCCTTTACTCACCAAGCCTCCTAATATACCTTACTTGGCCCAACATTTTATTGTAGAATCTTTGATGGAAATTTGATTCATTATTTAAATTTGTTAGAATCCACATTAGTGTTAAGGTAAGTTCATGAAGGTATAGGTGTAACCCACATAGATGGGGATATCCTTTCTTAAAAGCTCTTACATACTGGTAATTATTGGCCAACAATGGAATTAGATGTAGCTGATTATGTCAAAATATATAAAAATGTCAAATGCATGATAGTTTTATTCATGCTCCAACCTAAAAACTCAAACTAATAATTAAACCATGGTCTTTTTCAACATGAGGACTCGATCTTGTTTTAAATATTAACCCTACCTCATTTGATGGCCATAAATACATTATTACCACTATCAAGTATTTCACTAAGTGGGTTGAAGATATACCCCTCACATACATGATTGTAAAATAGATTTCCAAATTCTTCTTCAACCATCTCATCTTCCACTATGGTATCCCATCTCACATTATAACTGATAATGGTAGACCATATAAAAATTATGATATCAAAGCACTCTTTTTTGAGTATAACATCACCCAACATTTTTCCACCACATATTACCCATAAGGTAATGGCCAAGCAAAGGCATATAATAAGACCATTTTCAATATCCTTAATAATATTATCAATGATGTTGATCATGATTGGTACCTGTAGATCTTCCATGCTCTTTGGGTATATCATACTCCCATAGGATCCACACCATATTCACTAATTTATGGCACTGAGACCATTCTTCCCATTGAGGTCAAGTTACCTTATCTATGTATCTTATTGAAACACATCCTAGATGATGAAGATTATAGAATATCTCACCTGCAATAGCTAGAGTTATAGGATGGAAAATGCATGGACACTATAAATATACTTTAATATCATAAAAATTAGTTATGTGGTCAATACAAATGGTGGGTCAAACACATAGAGTTTGAGCTTGGTGATTTTGTCTTCAAATAAAACCAAAAGAACACCATGACCAATAAAAATAAGAAGGGAAAGTTCAAGCCTAATTGAATATGTCCCTATGTCATTATTTCCAACTATGGCTCTAGAGCATATAGGATCATTACACCCAATGGAAATAAACTTGATGATCCAATGAACATCATACACCTCAAGCATTATCTTTCTTGAGAGACTTGAAGTATTATTTATGAGACTCATTTACATTATATTGTACCATAATCTTCCTTATACTATAACATATACCATTTATACCATGCCTTCACTTTTTGCCAATGTTTTTTTACCATCCCTCTTTACCATTTTGACCTTGGCTTTGATCCATTGGTTCTTTAGGCACCTTCATCGAGGGAATTTGGATCATGTTTTAGTACTTGATTATTTTTTATGATAAAGGAAATATCATGGATTAGTATGATAGTGTTTTGAAAATTGAATTATTCATTACTTACACATTTTATTCCATTCTTGATGTTACTAATTATAAATTCATTTGGGAAAAATAGTATCATTGACATCTACAATTGTTTCCTAATTATAACTACCTATGGGAAAATTAGGAGCTACACCTTTACTATGCATTGCCACCTCACCTTGGCATTCTTATGATATACTATTCCATTTACCTAATTTATGAACTTATTTTTACCTAATCAAAGTCCTCTATTATAATTCAGAACTACAATGACTTGATGTCTCATTTTGGGACTATGTAGGTAGTGCTTGATATATGTTGAGGTCATCTTAGTCACCCTTTTTCATGCTCTCATAATTTTTTGAGAAACCTAAGTTATGCTCTCACCTTTTTATGAGTTATGCCATTTAGTATCTTGTCTTTATTGATCAAGTTAAGATTTTTAGAAAATTCTAAAAACATTTGTAAAAGACCTAGACAATCCTAAATAATCACAAAATCATGAAAATTGGCATAAAATTTCCATGTGAGATATAAAACCATCAATTTTTTCAGGATGGAACATATTATTTATTTATTTAATTTCTATACCACATTGGTATTTTTCCTCCCATTTATAAGATAACTACATGAACCTATGGTCTGCACGGACTATGTAGGTAACACTTGGATACATGGGGTATCTCAAGTTATATCAGTCACACCTTTTCTTTTTATACCACTTATTTACATTAAGAATCTTGGGATTTATAGCTATTTCAAAAGTGACCACTTTTTCTTTAGTTTTACCATATTGATTGGCCTTATCCATATACCCTCATCATTTTGTGAGTTTATATTGTGAGCATTATGTATTTAACTTTGATACATTAATGATAACTTGGAATCAACTTACACTTTCACTATTTTATAATTTATTAATGCTCTTGCCATTTTTCAGGCTCATTCTCATTCTTAGCCTTAGAAATAGTAAGCATTACAAACCTAGTTTATGTGTGAACACTTGTCTATTATCTTTTACTATGGTTTTAGCCTAAACCATACTTTCACGCTTATACACTTTTTTTGTGTTGATGATTTCATGATTATGGAATGTCATCCCTTCTTTTCTCACTCACTCGCCATTTTGAGAGATCATTATCATGTTCCTCTATATTCCAATCATGTTTCCTTATCATCAATTTTTTTTATCCCATATCCTGGGAGAACTACATTTGGCTTGAAGTTCATGTCAGATCTTACATCAGTTGAACTATATATCTAGTGTCCACTTCCATAGCGCATCTATAGTTAGTTTAGTTACCGCTTCATTTTCTTCTATTCCCCCTCATTTTTTTTTGTTTTGGTTTCATTCTCCTATAACCTAGGGGCCATGTTTTTCATCTTATTTGTGTTGTTATTTCCCTATGACATAGGGGAAACCTTATGCCTTTTATTATTTTGTTTTTATAATTGTATCATTACTTAATAGCTTAGGGGTCACCTTCTCACCAAGTGTAACACCTCTATTACACATACACACACATTTTATTTTCTATTTTCAATAACATGGTGATTAACCATTATTTTTATTTGGTTGTTTTATTTATTAGTGGTTTTTTGTGTTTTTATTTATTAGTTTTTGTTTTGTTTTGTTTGTTTATTTTTTTCTTGTTTATTTGATTTCATTATTGTGCATTGACTTAGTATCTATACATTCATTAGTTTATTCCTTGCATATTATAATTAAGTCTATCCATATTCATATGTCAACATTATCATCATGGTATTTATCATTGGTTCATTAATTTCCCTTATTTATTATATCAAGTGTCAGTAATTATATATATATATATTACATCTAGTTTATCATGGTGTTTTATATCATGGTGCATACCATCATGTGCTATAAAAAAACTTAGTTCAATGGATCTTAAAATAAATGATACCATAATACTTATCTTTATTCACCATACAAATTCTTGACATATCTAAATATTACCCAAATATAGAGTAATTAAATGAAAAATAAATTTCAATCCCTACTAGTTAGGACGTGCATCTCCATACTATTAGGTAGCCCAAATTCACACCTATCCTCTGTACTATCTTACTCTTACTATATGAGTATGGATTCAATACTTAAGCCTCCTTTTCTGATTTACATATTATCCCAAACTGCAAGGCTATCGATTATAAACACCTTTAGGTAAATCATTATGTTTCAATCTGTCTAGATGTTAATGATTATAACTGCCTATGGGCAAGTTATTATCATTTCTCCACCCTATAGGGGCATATTTTAATTATGTTAATGATTATAACCACCTTTGGGCAAATCATCTCTATCCTCTCTATAAAGGCCTTTTTCATTGTGTTAATTATTATTACCACCTTTGGGAAAATAATTATCTCTATCCTCCCTATAGGGGAATTTTTCATTATGATAATGGTTATAATTTATTTTGGACAAATCATTATTTTCACCTCACTATGTAGATGATTATAATCACCTTTGGGAGAATAATCTTTTCTTATTTGCCCTATTGGGGTATCTCACTGTACCACTGATTATAACCACCATTGGGTAAATTAGTCTTTTCACCCCTTTTACCTTTAGCTCCCATCATTTCCTTCTTTTCAAGGGAATGATCGCTAAACTTATTTTTCACCCACTCCCTTAAGAGGGCATCCAAAGCTCATCCATTACCTTATGGGGAATTATGAATTAAAAATGTTTTCATTATTTGAGAAGATGTTACTATTAATATATCTTGTAATGCCTTCCTCAACAAGGGAAGATTGTAGACACCCCATTTTGGCCACAATTAGCTTCTAACTGGACTTTATACTAATTTTTACCAAATAATGCAAATTAAGCATAAGAATCACTTAACATCCAAATTTTATCTACAGATCGAACATTAGTATTCAAAATCATATTGAGGCATCTTTATTTGGGATATTATCTTATATTCAATAATAACCTCTCACATATTCATATATAATCACCTTTCAACCTAACAATTGGTAGTTTGGCCTTTGGACCCATTAAGTGGGACACTTGAAAAATTCCTAAAGTTCTAAAATGCTAAGCATGATGAATTAACAAATCAAACCAAATTAAATGTTTAGGTGAATTTTACATGTGTAACTAGTGAAAAACAATTTTTAAAAAAATAAAATTTAATAAAAATGAGGTCATGATGACATCATCATCCTCAAAGTCAAAAAATTAAAATATCTCCCTAAATACAATAAATTTAAAACTAGAGAGCCATGACTAATCAATATGATTTCTATCCCAAATATTAATTATATGTCCCCTATTTAAATCAATTAGGGTTATCCTTAACTCAATTAGGGTTATATTGAACTCAATCACAATTAATGTTAACCTAAATACACTCAGGTTAGATTTAGTTTTGGAGGCTATAAATACAAGGCCTCACCCATTGATCCATAAGCTCTTTTGGTTTAAAATTATTATGCTCAAACACATAAAAATATTTAATTATTGTAGTTTTACCATGCCCATTTGATAAGCCAAGCCAAGCCGAATCCAATCAACATTACCAAGGTGACAAGGAGAAGTGGAGAAAAGGAGGTTTATTGAGAAAGATTTCTTGATCACATAACCAAACGCATCATTCCATTTATAACTCACAACACTTTCTCTCATATAAGGTAAAATTGATTGTTTTACTTTCATTTTTTTAGTTATTTGTTTATTTCTCTAGCTCCTTGAGTTTCAAGGCTCTATGTTTAAGTTTTTAGTGTGTTTATTTTGGTATGATTTCTTGACTAACACCATACTAATCTCCCAACTTACAGATAAATACCATGATGATAATGTTTTGTTTCTTTATAAGTTTTTCTATTTATTTACTTTCATTTTTGTGCCTTGACTTAGTATATATGTTTCATTGGGTTATTCCTTTTGCATTATACTTAAGTCTATCCAGATTCATACATCAACATTATCATCATGATATTTATCATTAGTGCATTTTTTTGCTTGTTTATTGGATTGTGTGTCAATCTTTATGAATATCATGGCTAGGTTATCATGGTGTGATATATCATGGTGAATATCATCATGTAGTATAGAAAAATATGTTTGATGGATCTTATAAGCAATGGTTCCACAATAATTCTCCTTGTTCACCTGATAAATTCCTGACATATCCAAATATTACCCAAATATAGAGTAATTAGATCACAAATAAAATTTAATCACTACTAGTTAGGACGTTCATCTTCATACTAATAGGTATCCCAAATTCATACCTATCCTTTGTTCTAGATTACTCTTAGTCCATGAGTATATATTCAATATGTAAGCCCCCTTTTCTAATTTTTCATATTGTCATAAACCATAAGGCTAATGATTATAATCACCTTTGGGTAAATAATTATGTTTCAATATATCTGGATGTTAATGATTATAACTACCTTTAAATAAACCATTATCATTTTCCCACCCTACATGGGCATGATTTCATTATGTTAAGGATTATAACCACCTTTGAGAAAATCATTATCTCTATCAACCATACATGGGCCTTTTTCATTATGTTAATGATTATAACTACCTTTGGGAAAATCATTATTTATATCTACCCTAAAAGATAATTTTTCATTATGCTAATGATTATAACTTATTTTAGGCAAATCATTATTTTCACCTCACTATGCTGATGATTATAATCACCTTTGGAAAAATCATCATTTTTTGTTTTCCCTAATAGGGCATCTCATTATGTTATTTATTATAACTTCCTTTGGGAAAAGTAGTATTTTTAACCACTTTACCTTTAGGTCCCATTATTACCTTATTTTCAAGGGAGTGATCACTAACCTTATTTGCCACCCACTCCCTCAAGGGGTCATCCAAGGCTCATCCATCACCTTCTGGGGAATTAGGGATTAAAAAAATTCTAATTATTTGAGAATATGTTATTATAATTATTGATTTCAATGCCTTCCCACATAGGGGAAAACTGTAGACACCCCATTCTAGCCACAACAAACTTCCAACTGGACTTCAGAGTGATTTCTACAAAATAATTCAAATTAAGCCTAAGAATGATTAAATGCCCCATTTTTTTCCACAATTAAACATTAGTGATCATAATTATGTTGAGGAATACATATTTAGGTATTATCCTATACACAACTTTAACCTCTAATGAATTCATCTCCAGTCACCTTATAACCTAACAACTGGTAATTTGGCCTTTAGACCCATTAAGCAAGGCACTTGAACAATTCCTAAAGTGTTAAAATTATAAGTAGAATGAATTAAAAAATAAACCAAATTAAATTCTTATGTTAATTTTCCATGTCCAATTATTTAAAATAATTTTTTTAAATGGAAAATTCAATAAAAATGAGGTCATGATGACATCATCATCCTCAAAGTCAACAAATCAAAAAATATCCATAAATAAAATAGATTTAGCCTAATTCATGGGATATCTATCCCAAATATTAATTACATGTACCATTATTAAATCAACTAGGGTTAGCCTTAACTCAATTAGGGTTAGTTTTAACTCAACCAAAATTAACTCTAACCTAACTATACTTGGGTTAGGTTTAGTTTTGGAGGCTATAAATATAAGGCATCACCCATTAATACATAATCTCTCTTGGTGTAAAGTTATTATACTCAAATATATAAAGATTTCTTTATTGTAGTGATATAATTCCCATTTTATAAGCCAAGCCAATCTAAAGCCAACCAATATAACTACAGTGATAAGGAAAAGTAGAGAAATGGAGCTTCATTGATAAATATTTCTTGATCACATAGCTAAGCACATCATTCCATTTCCAACTCACAAACCTTTCTCTTACGGAAGATAAACTTGCTTGTTTTGCTTTCATTTTGTTAGTTATTTATGTAGTTCTCTAGCTCCTTGAGTGTCAAGGCTAGAGGTGTATGTTTTTAGTGTGTTCTTTTTGGTTTGATTTCATAACTAACACCATACAAAACTCCCATCTACACATTTTCCTTGTTCATAAAAATTAGTGTATTTTGTCACATTGAAAAGGTCTTATGATTATGATAGTTGTTTTAGTTCCTTTCACATTTACAATTTGAGTTATGGTTACTCCACATTATTTTATGTCCCTTTGTATACTTGTTACCTTATTTCATATTTTAGACCTCAATTATAAATATTATATTTGACCTTGGTTTCCAGTGAGTAAATCTAGGTTAAGGCCCACTTGAAGTCATTTTGGCTTGTAATCTTAGAATGAGTCTCGGTTTCCATACTCAAATTTAGTTTTGTGTATGTGCATACTTCCCATATGAAGGGAGGTACTTATAACTCATAGTATTTCCTAGTTATATTTGTTTTAACTAGTGGTTGTAGGGTTTCCTGTAAGGGTAATGATTCTTTGCTTAGTCATGTAGGTGATTAGTGAAGGCT
>JARHVA010002236.1:2120000-2292500 GCA_037957365.1 Torreya grandis
AATGAGACTTAGAAGAAAAGAGAGCATGAGGCTTGGGTTGATTAGGCATGATATTTTTTGGAAGTATTTTATTTTATATTAGTGGTGGATCATAACTCATGGTTGGTAATTAATATGAGGGATGAGAATTTGTAGTGTATTTATGAATTTGACATTTAAGAGATGGTTTCTTATGTTTGGTAATAGGATCTTGATAAGTAGGTTGCAATGATAATTATATTTAGTTGCATTCACATATTGTAAATTGGTATAAGACTGATCATAATCAACATCAATAAATAAACATTTCAGTTAAATGTTATGCATTGGGATATAAAGAAGGTTTTTTTAATATTTTTAGGTAGTATATTTGGTAAAGTTTATATCTTGATAAGCTTTGAGATAATCGAGATGACACACTTTACTCATAGCATCATGATCAAAGTTATATCCTAACATGAAAGATAATGTAAATTTTACAATTACATGAAATATCTTAGAGAATGACCAATGTCAATGTGGAACCAACAAAATTTATTCAGATCACACCATGATGGGGGATTAGTAATGTTATAGATGAAACTTTTAGATGGAGATAATTATTTTTTTCATTTTTAATACCATTAAGGGTGGGTGAGAGGGAGTTTGAATATCTACTTTGAATGATCCCACTTTTGTTGGAGGGGATTTAGATTAAGAATTTGTATTGGATATATTTTTTAATTTAAGTTTGGAAATATTCCTTGATTTAATTATGAAATGGTTCAAATGGATTCATAAGGAAAGATTTTCTTTTAGGTAGATCAAAGGCCTCTTATAAGTTTTGAGGAGAAAATATTTGTACCATATATTGAGGAGAGGCTTTAAGAATAGTAATGAAATTTTTAAAAATATTATCATTAATAATGTTATGGTAAGTATTCTAATCTAATAATTTACATATTTTTATAAAGTATGAGAAAATTAAGTGGGTAATTATTTAGTATTGATGAAGTGTCTAAGACAATTTTTAGGAAGATCATTTTGTTTAAATTATTTTACTAGAGAATTTATGAGATCCTCTATTTTCCATAAGAAATGTTGGGTGAGTTGATCATACTATTCCAAAGCTTCTCATTTAAATTTTTTGATAATAAGTTTAGTGGTAGTGAAAGCGTTGGATTTGACCCATTCCTTATAGACATTACCAAATGATTTATGGAAGATAATAGGGTTTTGTTCCAACATACTTAATGGTTGGAGAGATATTTACAATATATGGATATGATGAATGGAGCTAAAGGTTAATTTTGAAGATGCTGAAGAATTATTTTATGTATGATATGTTGGGGGTTAGTATTATCATTGACATATCTAAGAAGAGGGGGGATAAAATTTTGATTATTTTATGGCATGATAATAGGGGTTTGAATTTCCATTTATAAGATATGATTTTGTATTTGGATCATTTTGGAATTGTTAGTTTTTTGAATAACATTAACTTGGTTGAATCATTTAAGAAAGAATTTGAGTTATATCGATGGGTGGAATTTTATTTTTAGTGGTAGGAGGTGGAATGATTTTGTTGGTACGAGGACTATTTCCAATATTAAGGATAGGAATGTTCCTTATAAGAGGGTTCCCTATGTTAGTATTTATTGCTCCAAATGTTAAGTAAATAAGTTTGGATAAGATATTATTCATGTTAAAATCATCTAGATCATCATTTTGAGTGATGTGTATCATGTTGCATTCCATTTATTGAGATGATGGTTGCGGGTAGTTTTACCATGATGGGTCATACTATTGGGTGGATAAGGTAGGTAAGAATGAGGCACCCATATAAAATTAGAATGGGTTGAGACTGTCAAGGAAGATTATAATAAGGATTTCATAATGTTAGTTGAGAATCAAGAGGAAATATGAAATAAAACACAATTAGCCACCTAATGAACTCAGTTAGATAAGGTCAACTTAGTTTATAATATAATAATGTATAAATAATAATGTGTAAACCTACAATATTGACCTCATTAACTTAATTTGACATAAAGGTAAGAATGATAGTTTAGAAACCTATTGGATTGAGTTGGTCAACCTAGTTGAACAAAATGGAAAAGAAAAAGTCGAAAGACCTACTGGTCCAAGCTAGTCAACCTAGTTGGTTAGATACGAAAATGTATAAGTATGAAAACATAATGAGTTGAGACCTAGTTAGACAAATAATAAAAGAGAGAAATCTAAAAATTTATAGGGTTGAGCTAGTTGACCTACCTAGATAGACATGAAAAAGTAAAAGTCTGGAAACCTAATGGGTCATGTTGGTTGGTAAAGTTATAAAAACAAGAAAATGTTCTTGTTTGAGAAACAATAGGGTTGATCTAGTCAACCTATTTGGACAAACTAAAAAAATCAAAAGTCTAGAAACCTACCAGGTAGAGTTGGTTGACCAAGTCAAATAACAAATAAAATAAAGTAGTCTAAAAATTGATAGGGTCAAGTTGGTCAACCTAGTTAGATAGACAAGATGAAGAGTAGTCTATAGACCTAAAGGGTCAAGTTGGTCAACCTAATTGGATAAACATGAATAATAACAGTCTATAAAACCTACTGTGTTGATTTGGTTGACCTAGTTAGATAGATAGATAAAATAGTATTATGGAAAACCTTACTAGGTCTATCTAGTCAACCTAGTTAGACCTAGAATGGTTTTACTAAAATTTAGATGTTGCCTAAAAATAGAGGAAAATAAGCATAACATGATACACTAAGTCAATCTTGGTCAAATTAGTATGTCCAAAAAAATAAACTAAGTTGATGTTGGTCGATATAGTTGAGTCACACAACACAAAACTATGTTAACATTAGTCAACACAGTTTACAATACAAAATAGATAAGAAAGCAATAGGAAAAAAATGAAAGTGTAAAAATAACCAACTATTTAACTAGATATTTGAAAATAAGATTATGAATATTCTTTATAAATAATCTATTTATTTTTAGGATCCAAAAATACTTGCTTATCCATTGGATAATGATAGTCCATTATTTTAGAGTAAGGATTAGACCTTGCCCATAGCCCACTAAACTTAGTTTCAAGGGTAAGTTGTATGTAAATTATCATCACTAACCACTAAATAATGCACCACATGATCAAACAAATTTATGGATTCATAAGGTTCATACAAAGGTAAATTATAGGTGTTTCCTAAATACCATGAGGTATGTGGAAACTAAAGACTATGTTTAGCTTTGTAGTATGTCTATGAGTAGTGGGGGAAGCCCCTCATGCCATGATATTTGTAAATGATAGATAAGTATTGTAAATAGAGTATCATGTAGCCTTACATAATAGTAGTTAAGTTTACATGGAAATCAAGATAAAGTAAAAATAAAGGAAAAAATTAAATGGCAAAAAATAATTTGAAATTTTTAAAAGCAAATAAATAAGCCAACTCTTTTCAAATAAAAATTAAATTTAATTAATATGAAAGGAAAATGATTTTTATTACTGTTTCTAAACAATAAAACACAAAGAAAAAGGCCAACCCAACCAATCTAGTTGAGAAAACATAACATAATAAAGTCAATGTTGGTCAACATAGTTTGTTTTAAAAATAGGCCCAAAATAAATAAGGTTCACCAAGTAAACTTAGTTTGTTTGGCATGAAAAATATACATAAAACTAAGTTAGTCATGTTGACTTAGTTGACTCAGTGATCAAATTTTAGAAAAAAATGAAAAAAATTACTTTTACATAATGGGAATTTGAAGTACAAAGTAATTTTATTGAAAAACAAGAATAGTAAACTAAGAAAATTGATAAAATTGAAGTATTAATATAGTTATAAAGAACCTAAACAAGGTCAACCAGGTTTACTTAGTTATTTGAGTATGAAATCTAAGAAGTGAATATAACAAGGTCAACCATCATGATTTAATTAACTGGGATGAAAGATTAGGATTTATATAAAATCAATAGGGTTGACCAACTCAACATTTTTTGCTAGACTACAGACAATAATTGTATAAAATGAATAAGGTTAACCAAGTCAACCTTATTTTTTATACTAAAGAAGGAAATTTATAGAAAATGAATAGGGTTGACCAAATTAACCTTGTTTGTTGGGATTGAAGACTAAAATTTGTAGAAAATTAAAAAGGTCAACCAAATTGATATTATTTATTGTGACTAAAACCTTTTAGATAATGAACAAAATTGGGTTGACCAATGGGACCTAGTCAACCATAGATCCAAAATCTACAAAAGAATAATAAGAATAGGTCGACCAATACAACCTAGTTGAATGTAAATGAAAATTTTGAAATGAAAGGGTTATATTCATGTCATATTCATTGGAATGTATGCAATAAATTAAGATAGATCTATAGGTTATCCTACTTAGTAAATCTAAGCTTAGAGAAGGCAATCAACTAACATCCATTGCAATATTATTATATTAGGAGCATGACCAAATTAGATCAACTAAACCTAAATAAGGGATCACTTATCACACAATAATAAAGGAGAGGGTCACAAATCCTCTAGTAAAATTATGTTGTGTGATAACCCTAACTATGTCTAAATACATTATATAAAACTAATTTAGTGGGGATGGTTTAAAACCAAAAAAACATTCAAGGGATCATGGTAGGAAAATGGGTACCTAGATAACCTCAAATGGAATATGGAAAGCAAATATAACCCTATAGATATACTAAGTTTAAGTATATAGGTAATATAAACAATGATTTATACATTTAAAACCTATTACCTTGCACAATATTTATCTATCAAATGAAATAGAAAAATCTAAATATATACCTTTGAGCAAGTCTGTCAAGTCTTAATCTCCACCTTAGCTAATGGTGATTTGCAATATATTTTTATTGATTTATAAGGATGAAAATATATGTATCAACTCTAGGCTAAAATATTTCTACTTTCATCCAAGACTTCCCACAAGATAAATTATCTTCCCTCCAAGGATAATCCTAAGCAATGGCTCCTTCAACTGCAAATATAGAAGAGTTACAATCTATAATAATACAAAAAAATAATGTTTCTTTATATTGGATTAAATTTGAGGTCACATTTATAGCAATGGATAAGTCATAACTCTTACATATTTTAGTTGATAAGGTCATCCCACATAACCCGATTTTGGAAAAACCTATTGTTAAGTCTCAAACTAGGTTAGTTAGGCCAACTTTGTTCCATAATGTGTGGCAACGCTTTCACGATAGGGTTAAATAGGATGATTTAGTAGGAAAATTAGATATTTTCTTAGTTAAGGGCTATTTTGAAAGGATAATTACTTGTGGAGATGTATAAATGACATTTATTTTCTTATGGAGTTGGATAAGTATGATTTGTAATAGGTTTAAGTATGATATAATTAACTTGAAATCCTATGAAAAATTAATGGTATACCCAACCCTTTCTTGGTGCACCCTTTAAAAAATGGTCTACCCAACCCTTTCTTGGTGTACCCTTTAAAACATGCACTTAGTGATATTGAAACTTGATGGTTTCCTATAATATATAAAACATCAATAAATGATTAGTTTTAAAAATAATGTGTGTATACACATTCAAATTATTTTTAAATGAAATATTTCAATAATTTGATTTTATCGACCAATAATTAATAATAAAAGGAAATATACTGCAGTCCCAAGCATTATCTAGTAAATATATAAGCTAAGTTGTCATGGTTATACTACTATAACCATTAGGGTTTCATGATTAAACATATGGTAGATTTGAATATGGGAATAATAGGCACTATATGGTGCTAGGGTTTTTAGTTATTCAAAAAACATGAAATCACTTATTTTCTATCAACATTTAAATAAATTAAAATCCATTTGAGAAATGTATCCTAGTCAAAAACTTTACTTTTAATGAAGGTCAATACTAAGATTTAAAAGTTAATTACTTTACTAGTTAATTTGTAGCAACGAGTAGTGACTACACATTACAAGTTTAAACCCCTATTATCTTTTTTCAAATCCTTTGCATTCCTTTCCTATTCCTCCATCCCTCTTTTCTTCTCTATTTTAATTTTTTTATCCTATAACCTAACTAATAGAAACCCATGTTTCCTTTTGCATGTAATTAAACTTCCCTTCTTATGATAATACCACACTACAATTGGTTCCAACTCTCCTATTTTATAGATACATGCATTCCTTTAAAAAATAATCTAATAAGAGTTATAGAATCAACATAGTGTCCATTAAGATCATAAAAATCTCCATGCATTTTTGGTGGTTGAGTCCAAGTTGATTAGATCTTTCTGCCATGTGATCCATTCCTTTAGGGTTTCAAATACTAGTTACCACCACCAAGGCCACTCATTTGATACCCAAAATAAATTCATTTACTAGAATGAAAAAAAGAAAACCTTAATCAAGTTTTAATAATATTAAGTTTATTGACTTAAATAAAATGCCTTTCAATGTTCTATAATTACTCAATTATTCCTACTGCCTATGGTGGTCAATGGTTGAAACTAGTGACCCATTAAAATGGATATAATAATAATGTCTTCCATACCACCTAATGTGGTCAAACAACTTATTTTTATGAGCATTCACACCATATACAAATTTTATTAATCATGATCCCTGATTTATCTTAAGATGAATAATGTACCTTTAGTTCCCAATTGAACAAAAACATATACCACAATAAAAAATATATGTTTATGAAACTACCAACTATGCAATGGAGTTTTATATCAAGGAACAAATATCCATTCAATGTTATAAACATGTAATTATTATTCTGACACAAGCACTAATAAACCATCATAAACAAACCTTTCAAAATATATACAATCAGTAGAACTATAATAATATAAATTTGTTATAATCTAGACTCATATGTACACATAGATCACTCAAAATGAAATAAATCAATGCAAACATCATACCAAATGCTAGACATAAATCATACACATTTTAAACATTTAATAAATCAATATAATAATCAAATTTGATCCAATCAACTATAAATGATCAATATTATGTTAGTTTGTGAGTGTTCCCATATTACTTTTTCTACCCCAATCTACTATGATATTCTTCCTTCTCCTTTATTATGCTCTCCCTTAGAGTACCATTGTGAAGGAATTAATTAACTATCCTACATCCACCTTAATAAGGTAAAAAATGTCATTAGTCCATTACCATGTATATAGAAATAATGAAAATAACTAATTTGAAATTAATGCATCAAATGAAACCATAAGATCATATCATAATACAAAATTAATAAATACAACTATCCATTTTATGTAACTAAGATAATGTTGTAATCACATATTAAAATGCACGAATCATAATATGAGATAAATAGATTACAATAGTGGTGAACTCAATAAACCAAAGTAAAAATATTAAAATTTATCATAATAGGTGTTGATTATAGGAATGGCATTGCTGCCCTGAGGGGTCATGTAAAGAAATTAGAACACTCAATTCCCACTATGCTCAGGTGTACTATGTTACTTAATCTTTGTGTGTTGTAGGATCTTGAGACTATAGTTGTGAAGGACAAAGATGAGAATATAAAAAAGTTGGATGAATTTACTAAATCTCTGGCTAAAAGATGGGAGAATATTTCTCCTTAATTCTCATTTCTTTTATGTTTTTTATTATCTTCTTCTTCATACATACTATCTTTAGGCTGGTTATGTTGTCTTTGCTATTTATGCTTGTTAAGTGGGCTATGTTGTAACTATTTTGAGTCTCTTTTGTGCTAATGCCTCTGAGGTTTCTTTTTGATGTTTTCTAAGAGTTTGGCCCCTTGTTTTTGCCACCTTATATAATAAAAAACATTATATTTTACACTTACAGTATACCAAGATGTAACATATTTCCCTATTTAGAAAGGTCACCATCCTAATGATGTTATTAAAATAAAACATAGTAATAAACATCACAAATTTAGTATATTTAATCAAAATAAATTTAGAAACAATCTATATAATTCCTTATAATATTTCAAAAGTGACATTATCTTTAGAATATTGGTCCCACTCGACTCAGCATTGATCCACTTATCTATTATGTATGCTAAACTTTCAAGTTTCAAGTATAATGGTGGATCTATTGTTACCAATCTTGGATCCAATACCTATAAATAATTCTAATAAAGTACATGTAAAGGATCATCCACATACTTATTTATATTATAAATATGAAAAAAATTATGAATTTGAGAAAATGTTGGTGGAAAAGTAAGTATATATGCAATAGGGTTTATAAATTCTATAATCTCAAAATATCTTACATATCTAGGTGCCAATTTTGGTGTTTTTCCAAATTTAAATTAACTCATTTTTGCTTTAACATTCATATATTTTTATCTCTAAATGATAAATTTATTGCTATAATTTTTGAATCATCATAACTTTTATTTATTTTGTTGGCTTCAACCAAACTTTTCAAAATCAACTTTACTTGCTCTTCCATTTCAATAAGCTTTTTAGGTCAAAAAATTATTGTCTTCTAAACTTTCCCAATTAATAAGTGTTATATATTTTATATCATATGAGGCTTCAAATGGTGCCATTTTAAGAGCTAGGTGAAAATAATTATTATAATAAAAATTAATTAATAGGAATATATTATTACTAGTTGTAATGTTCATCCATGAAATACTTTTTTAATAAATCTTATAAAACTTGATTCATCCCTTTTGTTTACCCATCTGTTTCATGATGATAAGATTTACTTTAGTTAAGTTGTTTCCTCAAGGCAACATTAATATTTTTCCAAAATATAGTGGTCATATAAATATCATTATCTTAAATAATTTGTTTTAGAATTTGATACCATCTATAAATATCTTACATAAACCTTTTATCCAATATTGTTACATCATTTGTCAAATTACTAGGTATAAGTTATGTCACATTTGTAAGCTTGTTAACTACTTTCAAATTCATATAATGCATATCTCTATACACTAGTAGCCCATGAAAAAATTCCATGTTAATAACTTACTACTTCCATTTTGGAATGTCATGTGGGTAAATTAATCCTATAGGATTAACATGTTCTGATTTTACCCATTGACATTCTAAACACTTTGATATAAAGACATATTTCTTGATTCCTTTCAATAAATATAATGACTTTAATTGTGCCATTAGTTTGGTCACCCCTAGATGACATGAATATGGATCATGTGAAATTATGTAATAATTATGACTCATAAATCTTATTAATTTGGAACATACATTCTCAACTAGAATCTTATAAGTCCATCCTTATTAAAATTAATACCTTCATATCACAATGTTTTGGGTTTTTTGTAAGGGCTTTCTTAACATTATCATATAATTCATCTCACAAGGAGAATTCCAAACCTAATATTAGAATTTGATCAAATAGTATCCATAGTTATTATATATCTTCTATATCTAATATCATTAGTAACCCTATTCTCATTTACCCTCATATAAATTATACCAAAGTTATAGTCTAATAGAAACTTGAGTTACCACCTTTATTGATAAGTCAAATTAGGTTGTGTGAAGATATACTTGAGTCCCCAATTTTTAGTCTTGAGACCAAAAGTTTTTACTAATAGAAACCTTGTAATACATGCATTATGGAATCTAATTGTAAATTATGTGGGGCATAATTTTCCTCATAAAGCTTAAACTTATGAGATTCATAGGCTACTAATTAGGATAGTTTAGATCTATGTATGATATTCAAAAAATAAAGGAGCTAGATACACAAACAATAGAAATATTTAATCACACTATGAAATAATATTCTTATTCACTCATAGTATTATTTCATATGAAACTATTACAAGTGTATATGAAAACTCTTTCCTATAATTGGGGAGATTATATCTCCACCATAATATTTGTATCTCCCTAAAATAACTCAATTAACAACTAACTAAATAAAACAAATCACCCCATATATTATTTTTACAACAACAACAACAACAACAATAATAATAATATACCAAACAATTATTAACAAATTACTATTTATCTAACAATAATTACGTTATTACAAAATAATGTGAACACACCTCAACATTGACCCCCTTGTAAACATTATTAATTCCTAGTGTACATGCCCTTAATGTGAAAATGGGGAAACCATCTCTCCCATTTATGCACCTGTACTTATGATTTGGTGATTTTAAAAGGATAATCACAAACCTTATAGATGGTTTTACAAATGGCTAACCAATAACCAAAATGGGATGGTTTTCATATGGATAACCAATAACAACAAACAAATGGTTTAATAATTGGCTTACCATAAACCACAAAATAATGGTTTTACAAGTGGATTACCACAAACCACAAAAAAATGGTTTTACAAGTGGCTTACCATAAACCACATCATGATGTACATTATACTTACTATTTCTCATCACTATCACATTTTAAAGAGGTTACATCGGAATATTTAGTTCACTTATGACAAATGTGAATAGGCATACATCATTTGTTCTTGTTTTAAACAATTGTAATCAAACACACAACTAAAAATAAATATGTCACTAAATTATAAAGTGGCTACATCACTAGTGGCTAATTAAAGGCTATGAACCCTCCAGCCTCTATTTCTTCTATCCTCAGGTTGGTGATGTTGTGTACATAGCTCATGTGTCAATAAAGCTTGGTTGTATGAATATTTTGAGGAGAAACCACTCCCACAATATATATGTCATGTACGAGTTAAAATGCATTCATGAGGTAAATATTTTTATATTTAAAAAAAATTATATTGACTCTATATGACATGTAAGCCTAAATGACTTTGAATTTTTCAACATATGGACACTTTGAATTTTTTGACTTGAATCTTTTGACATTTTTGTAATGACTTATTGACATGAACATGACTAATACTAAAAACATTAAAATAATAATGACTCAATATATTGACTATTATAATAATAAAAATACAATTAAACTTTAGCATAAGATAAGACTAATTGAAAAAATTGACTCATCAAATTAAAAATCATCTAATAAACTAAACTTTTTAATTTTAACCAACTTAAATGCTAAAATAAAATGAATCTAAATTAAAATATATTAATTAAAAAAATGACATATCCTATCAAATTAAAAAAAATAAAACCTCATTTGTTCCATCAAACACACATGTGAACAAGTGAATGAAATTTGAAGTGTAAGAAGTTTCTTTTGATGAAATCATGGAATCCATGGAACAAGATCTGTAGTATTTATCTAGGCCAGTAATTTGCATGAATGACAAGTTGATGGAGTCACAATCAAGTCAAATACATTGAGTTGAACCTTATCATGTTAGAGATATGATGGTTGTGATGGATGGAAAGAAATATATCAAGAGTCCTATGGATTAGAACTAAAATAGAGAATGGAATGATGCCAAAATGATAAATCTAAAAGAGTGATGGTGAAATCAGTCTACATGGATTTTCTAATCACAAATGACCCATCCTAAAAAAACTTCAATAATCAAGACATTTGTTGAGCTTTGATCCAAACTACATGAACATTGTGTTGATCTCTATAGATTTAAAATGATAGTATGCAATGAATAACTCTATGCAGAGATGAAGCAGGCTTGGTGGCTTGAATCCAAGTTTCCAAAATTTATCATTCTACTTGAGAGGATAAAATACATACCACATATTAAAAAACCTATACATAAGATTATGTTGTAGAAAGGTTTAAAAATAAATCTTGTCAAATATGTCAAAGAATGTGAATAACTTGAGATAGAAGTTTTTTTTGTTTGAGAAATATATAACTAATATCTTATTTGATATGGGAGAATTTAATACAAAAAAGAGTCAATAAACTACATAATTTGATGCATTTATAATGTTACAAACTCTAATGTAAAACCCAGATATCCATGACTCTTAAAAATTGACATAATCTCTTGCTATTAATATTGATATATCTATTCAAATCTCCAATGTTTTTTTTATACACAATGTCTAGGAGAATATAGATATAGAAGATAAAACCAAACCTAAATAATATAAGATACACATATATGACTAAATATAAACTATGATAATTTTTTTTATAAAATCAATCATTATTCATCCTCAAGTTTGAAATCAATGGATGCCCCTTGAAATTCCTCATGATCCCATACTATTTTGATACTAAATAATGGGGCTAGTTCATATATGTGTATGATAAACACAAAATAAAGGTGATGAATACATAGACCAAAAAAATATTTAATCACACTATGAAATGATATTCTTATTCACTCATAGTATACTTTATTATAATTGGGGAGATCATATCTCCACCAAAATATTTGTATATCCCTAAAATAACTCAATTAACAACCAAATAGCTAAAATAAATCACCCTATATATAATAATAATAATAATAATAATAATAATAATAATAATAATATACCAAAAAACTATTAACATATTATCATTTATCTAACAATAATTACGTTATTACAAATTAATAATGTCAACACACCTCAACAACTACTACCTAGACTTATTATTAAAAAACTCCTCCCAAATCACTTCTAGGGACATCTATTACCATAACAAAATGGACATTGGTTCTAAAATATAAAATAATAGTGTGGATTTAATACTTTTATTGAGGATTTGAAAGGCTTATTCACATTTATCACTTCATAGGAACCACTATTTTTTCTTTTGTAGAGAGGTGAAGGGGTTATCTATTTTTGAAAAATTATGTACAAATTCTATATAATACCCTACTAAACCCATAAATCTATGCACCTCATAAAATTTTTTTGGGTGGTGGTCATTCCATAATGGATTTAATCTTTGAAAGATCTATAGGAATCCCCTTAACTAAAATAGTATTCCCCAAATATTGAACCTTCCTATGAAATAGAACCCACCATGATAGTTTTCAAAGAGTTAATGCTTTATCAATCATTTAAACTTGAGTTTCAAGTGTCTTAGATGTTATTATTTATCCTTAGAATATATTAATATATAATCTAAGAATAAAATCACAAGCTAATCTAGGCAATCCCTAAACACACTATTCATAAGATTCATGACTATTGCAAGTGCATTCATTAACCCAAAAGGTAGAACTATGAACTCAATGTCCATACCTCATCATAAAATTTATCTTAAAACTACATTCCTCATTGATCCTCAAATGATGGAACCCTAATATAATGTAAATTTTAGTAAATATCATTGATCCACACATTTTATTAAAAATATTGTCAATATATGGTAAAGGATGCATGTTATTTATAGTTCTTCTTTAATATTATGTAGTCTATGCACAGATGAAGAGTCCCATATTTATTTCTGATAAATACCACATGTTATCCCAAAGTTGATATACTAGGATGAATTAGTATTTTTTACAACACTTATTGAAGTTGGGATTTCAATCCCACAAGTTTAATTCTAGTCATTTTGTATGGTTCTTTAGATTGAGGCTCAAATCCTAGAATGATATCAACTATGAATTTAAATTTAGTTTTGGGAGGTAGTCTAAGTAAATATTTTAAAAAAATGTCCAAATAATCATGTGAATTTTGATAATCCTTAATGGTATTTTACTTAGGGTCTCCTACCCCATCTATCTTAACCATTAATATATCACATCCATTTTGTCAAGCTTTCTTTAATTGTATGGCTGAGATTTTCCTTCACTTAAATTATTTTTCTCTCCTTGAATTTGAGTTTGATTTTACAAATCATAAAAATACTCCACTTTATTTTCAAAGTAGTCTACATTTTCCTTATGTCTCTAAATCCAATTTAATCCTAGGATCACATCATATTATCCTAATGGGGTTGAAAATAAATCTATTATAGTATTAAGTTTTGGTAATTTCACTATTGATTCTACAAGGCACTTATCAAACTTGACCATAGATTTGTTCCTATATTTTAAAATCCATGCATTTGGCATATGCCCAGTCCTTCTAGGAGGTTTATTAATCAAATGCAAAATAATAAAATATTTAATAATTCTAATATTTGTTAATATATTAACATAATGACCAAATAATGTGCCTAACACTTCAATGGGTGAAATATGGAAATCATCCTTATGGTTGTCAATAGTTGTATGAATTCTTAATTGAAACATCCCTTTATAAGAGGAAAAGGAAAGATTCTTTAAAATTTAAAAAAATTCCATTGTGGGTAATCTCTTACATAATTGTCTCCTCCACAAGTAAAACATCCTCTTGGTGGGCCTTTCCTTTTTGAAGAGTTGCTTCTTTTATTTTTTACCATGTTAGTAGTATTTTGTGGAAAACCTATCAAAACATGTTAAGTATTTTATTTTGTGATTTTTAGTTACAAAGGTAGGTAGATAGTGACATGGAAAGGTGATTCATTTAATTAAATTATTTAATTTAAAATTAGTGAATATTCATCTAAACAAAGGTTACCTAGACAAAACATACATCTTTTATATTAATCACACATATTCAAATACAATGTAAATTTAAAAAAGGTATAAATAATAACACATTTTTTTTAATGAAACCATAAATGATCTCTATTATGTGACAATCATAACTATTTTTATTTACAACTTTACAATTTTTAAATAACTTTATAGCTACTTGTCACTTCACATTACTAACCTTTTAATTATATCCCAATGAGTCCTTTCATCTTCTTATAGACTTTAAATATACAAACATTTGTTAAATAAATACAAAATCCTCTACATAAATTATACATCACACACTTATAATTCATTCATATTATATGTTTTATACTTTAAAAACTTTCTTAGACTTAACTAGTTGTATCATCAAGGGACACAGTCAAAAGAAGTGTGTCAAATTCTAGAGATAGTGGAGTTGGATGAGCTACCTAAGGGTTTTGTCTAAAATTAATTATTTTGTTTATTAGTTGAAATAATGTTTACTAGTTTTTACCTCTTGCACACTACTTAGCTACCTTTGGGGTTTTTAAATAAGTAGCTTACTGATATACCATCATTTTTGGTTTTCAATAAATTATCATAATTAAAAGTCCACATTTTATGGGGTTTCAACCTTCCTCACCAAATTATCATTTATTATGGCCTTCCCTACTTATAAATTCTTCAAAATTACAAAATTGAGGATTCAAAGTACATATAGAGATTTAGGAGGCAATCAATACACAACTGGAGTTGATTTAGGCTATAAATATGGTGGTGATACTAGATCCGCTTCATAATATTGTGCCATAGAAGAGGATGGTGCTACTAAATCTATTACTAATGATTTTGTTGTTATTATGGAGTCATATGTTTTAAATTATTTTTATGGTGGATATTCTTGATGGGTTATTTTTACTACTTTCTTGAGTTGTAGATATTGTGTGAGTTGGCTTAGAATAATGAATTCATGTTCATCAATGATAGATACAATGGAGTTGTCTAGATGTGACAAATATAGATTGAAATTTATTCAATACACTAAGAATTCATGTATCATACCAATAAATTTTCATAAATGACCTTGGATCTACATAATGGTATACATGTTTTCATCCTCTATAATGTCAATTTTGGCCCTATGTTGAGTGACCCTATGTTGAATATATTATAGCATCTCCTCCATCCTATTTGTGTACTTATATGTATAAACACCATCAAATATTTTTCATATCATATAATTTTTCCATGTGTGTATCCTTTCCATGACATTGTCTATCAAGGAAAGAAACTCTTTGAGCATAGTGTTCATCTGATTTGGTGTGGACACTTGATCATCCAAAGTTTCTTTGAATTTTTCTACTTTAGATAAATATATATTCACTTCATTCCAAGTGTCTTAAAGCTAATTTTTCCAATTAAGCATGTTATGAGAAATTTGTATCCTATTGCATAATAGTTTAAAGGACTTGGCCATATTATTTGAGGAGTTTAAAGATAATTTATATTTCAATTCTCAAGTACTAACCTTGTGATTGAAGTTTCTATAATTTATGCATATCCAACTCATTCTTAGTGAGGTGAGTGAGTAAATCTATGAATTGATTATCCTCAGACATCACCTACTCTCTTAAAGTTGAACCACCAGTGTCGAAGTATCATCACTTATATTGTCAACTTTAGTGAGGTATTCATATAAGTCTATGTTTTCTTATCTAAGCTATATTTTATCCTACTCCAGATTATATGCCTTATATGAAAGTGATTCTTAAAATGTGTCAAATCACTTAATCTATTTTTCCTAGGTGATTTTGGTCACATCGAATGTCACCCCTTGAATTTTCATGTAAAAACTAAGTTATTTCATAGAATTTATGTTTGGCATGGGTTGGTTTCAAATTTAAGCGATAGGAAGTGTGACTGCCATCCATAAAAAACATAGTGCTTAGATATCCCAAAACTAGTGGATATTATAATATGGTTTATCCTATGATGTTTTTTCTTATGCCTTTATCTTGGTTGAAACATAATCCTTATGATGTGCCAGAAGGTTTCTAGTCTTCATGAATAGGTTCCTTTTTCATCACCTTTGTTTTCTACACATCCTAATATTATGGCTCAACATTATGGGTATTCATTGTGACCTCACCATTTTTATTCCTTTATATACCATCCTTTACTTTAGAAGTCATCTTTGGCTATCTTTTCCTCTTTTTTGGCATTATCCTTTATTGATTGTTCATCTTGTCAAACTTCCTTTCAATCTTGTTTCTCTAATTTCTCTCTTATGGATTTTTTTATTTAACTCTTCTTTCTTGTGAATTTTTTTCCTCCTTGGCTTCTATAGCTAATATGTCAGCCTCAAATTTCTTCCTATGCTCTTATTGTTACCACAAAGGCTCATTTTTATTATTCTTAACATCCTTGTATTCTAACTCAACCTCTGCCTTCTTTTGTTATGCCTCCTGTGTATCATTTTATTATCTCTTTCTTCTTTTGTATAACTTCCTTTTCTTGTTTATTATTATTTACATCTTCCTTATTTTTTTGATCATATTATTCTTTCTTCTTCATGCCTTCTTCCTCTTTTTGGGCCTTTTCCACCTTTACCTTTCTTTTTTTCTCATGCTCTTGTATATTATTCTCTTAAATTTTAATTTTCATGTGCATGTTGTTGTATGTTGTAAAACTATAGATGAGGTTTCTTAGATTGTTTTTTTACTATTGTTTTTTGATACACATGATCGTCCATGGACTAACTAGTTTGGGGAGCATAAGGTGTAGTAAAGGAGTATGGGGGTAAAGGTGGAGAAGAAGGTGAAGGTGGAAGGGATGGATGTGGGTAATTATGTTTAGAAAGAGAAGAGGAGGATGAATAAAACACTATATGTTATCTTATTAGCATATATAGATAATTTTGTGAAACCAAAGTTTTCCTCTAGAACTTATGTCCTAGTATAGATGACAAGTCAACACAATTACTTATTCCTCATCAGATTCATTCTATAATACATCTTGTAATGTGATAAAGATGTAAATGTGTTTTTTTACCATAAACTTACTTATAATATGGTGAATGTGTGGCCTAAACATTAATGAATGTTAGAGACACTCTTATTATGTTGTTGTTTACTCCATCCTTATTTTTTTGATTGTATTTAACAATTCCATCACAAAAATGAAGATCAAGAGCCTAATGATCCCTAATATAAAATTGAAATTGTTCTCCAATTTATTTCCTTATCTTATGTGACCTTATAAATCATGATGTATTGTGGATATTTGTGTATCCAAAATTGAATTATAGTTAGGACATTATTATGTAAATTACAAGTGTGTACTAATTTAAAAAAGAAAAAAACTTTCTCCTCTTCCTCCTCATAAGTGTCATTTCTAATATCCTCCAACATGGATTTATAGATGTCATATATAGTGACCCATAATTTTGATAGATAATAATCTATGGAAATATTCAAAATGATCTTGTCACTCATAATGAGTTTTCACTATGAGCCTTATTCTTTGGTGGTGATGATGTTCTATGAGATAGATATTCCTCTTTCATGTATCCAGTTGTGATGATGATGTAGATTGTTTAGGCTATACATAATATTATACATAAACTTCCCCTTGATTTTGTAGTGATGGATACTCTATGAAATAAGTATAGATCGTAATGGTATCACTAGTCATATGACCATAGGGTTATGTCTCAAAACTTCTACATGTTCATATAATATGTCAATGAAAAATGGAAGTGGTGTGACTAGTGTCATCATATGTTTTTGGATTCAAATATGAATCTAATTGTGAATTTTTATGATTATGAAAATTGGACCCAAATATTTTAATACATCTATAGGTACCCTATGGTGAGAAAAAATGAGTCGCTAAATTTATAACCATTATTGGCTAAATTGGATAACTTGTGTACAATATTTTCTTTTATAGGTCCATGCTAAGATTTCAAATGTGTTGCTAGTCCAATAATCTACATATGATGCAATGGGGCTATTGAGGATTTCCATTGTGTAAATAAAATTATTAATACCAAATGTGGTGTTAAAGGTCTATAAAGTGGTTGTAAAAACCTTCTCAGTGTTGGTAATCAACTATGCTAAAAAAACATTGGCTAATGAAATTAATATTCAAGTCATATCATGAGATATGTAATATCGATGACCCCCCTTAGTTACTTGGCACATAATTTTATTCATTTTAAAATTCCTCTTGGTGATAAATTATTTTATTACTTACATTATAGCATCATCCACTTAATCAATTGAAATCAATCTAGAGGAACATTCATATGTGTCCTTAATATACAAATGAATCACATGTTTTTTTATTATTTCACTAATTTGATTACATTACTCTTGATGGAAGCCCTATTTATTACATTTTTTTTTATTGTATTGATACTAATGGTAACATCATTTGAAAAGTGTATTAATCCTTAATTTTACTTACTTATTAGGCTCACCATCACTTCATCTAGTTAACCAAAGGTAGGGATATTTATAAAGGGTTATGCATATAACCCTCATAACTTATCTAATATAAATAGGGCTCATGTATGTGATCCCATAGTTTATGCTTGCAAAAAAATGTGGTTTCAATTGAAAATATGAAATCAAAGGGGTTAAGGTCATGATATTTCATTTTCTTGAGTGTCACCCCAATCCCCATTTATTCTTTTTGTGATTCAAAAAATGGGATGAGAAGTTGAGACATATCCATTGTGTTATATTATGTATTTGTTATGTTAATGGATTTTTAATCAAGTAGATATATAAAAATAAATTCTCAGAAATCTCTTAATCTCTATGAATTAAAATTGTGTTTCTCTTTATATGCCCTTATATATATTTTCCTTGCCCCATTTCATCTAATAGTTCACATTAAATTCCATGAGTTTTTTATTAATTTCAATTTAAATAACATCAATTGTTGTGATGTGACCTTAGTATATTGATGAATAGATTCATTATTTCATTTAATAATATGCAGCGATGTGACACACAATATTTTAACTTCTATTGATTTTCCTTGATTATGTATTCTTTGGATCTAAATGTATATATATTCTAGGAATGATGGAATATTTAGAGTTAATTTTCATTATCAATCTTGGTAATTACCATTTTATTATTTTACTTCTTACCCTTATGTCAATGTTCCATTACAAAATTTAATTGCTTTTCTCCCACATTGACAAATATACCTCTTATCATTATTATTTTTCTTCCTATTTATTCTCGATGACTTTGAATTTTAACATATGTTATAAATGCCTAAAATATAGATATTACACTATATAAATTTACAATAAAAGGCTAAAAAAACATAAATAAAACTATAAAATAAACAAAAGACCTAACTATGTGGTGTTATTGAACACCCACTCAATTTTAAGTATGATATTTATATAGATCATTGGCATTAAGGTTTAAGCTTGAAACAATTTACATATCATAAAAAGTATGTTTCCTTAAAATTCCTTAATCATTATATTTCATTCTTTCCATACTTCATGGATAACATATGATCCTTTCCCCCAAATGCATAGCTTTCCTGGATGCATCCAATTTTTTTTCATATAATAGCATTATAAATTCTTAGTGAGAATATTTAGATCATAGATTAAAATAATGCTATTCCCTTTTATTTTTTTTTAATTTCTTATGTTGAATGGATATCTACCTATTTTATTCCATGTGTGTTAAATCCAAAAACCATTCCTTAAGTACTGATCTTCTAGTCACATTATTAATTGAATTCATATACTTCGGATTATGTACTCCATTGGCATTACTTCTTCCATCCCATAGATAAATTAAAAAAGGTAATCTTGTCACACATTTATATTTTGTATTATATTCTCATAGGATTGCATGAATTCAATTGTCCCATTAATCTATCTATACATTACATGTTTTCATAAACATCTCTTTAAGATTTTTTTTTGATGTTTCTACCTACCCATTAGATTAAGGATGACAATGCATGATCTTATGGTTTGACATAATGAATTATTGAGTTATAGTATTATTCAATAAGTGCATTCCTCTATTGTTGAAAATTTTCATAAGACATCCAAACCTAGTTATGATGTTTTCTTATAATAATTTATCCATCTTTGGCACTAAAAATTGGTGTTGTAACAACTTCTACCCATTTTGTGAAGTAATTTTTCGTATTTATCATATATATTTTGTGGTTGTATTTTTAGGAAGATTAATATGTCCTAAACATAAATTGTACATTGGTCAAACGGTTAGACCATTATCATTGGGTTTAGGTTCAATTCATCCCTTTGGTTTGGGCTTCTCGCTTGTTGAAAATTGTCAAAATGTTTTGAGACTTGGTTTATATATTGAAACATAGTAGGCCACCGCATACCACTTTATAATATCTTCCTCATAGTGGATTCTCCTATGAAGTTTCCTTCTATGAATCCCTAATGTGTTTCTTATAAAAATTGTGGTATCTTACTCTCTAAAGATATTGTGCACAACACATAATCTTTACCCATCTTATAAATATTCCCATTGATAATATTGAATGACATAACTCATGAAACCAACTTATTTTTATCTTTCTCAACATGATGCATAGGAAAAATCCCTTATTCAATAAAGTGAGCAATATCTTCCATAATCTCTCAAATAAAAAATAATTGAGATAAATGAGCATCTCACAACTCATCTTGTAGTTATTTTGGTTATTCACCATTTCTTATACAATTGAAATGATTTGGACCCACATTTTTCCCTTAATATTTATTTTAAATGAGAATTCCTAAACTAACATTAACCACTTTGATATCCATCCTCCTACCATTGTCTTGTTAAGTAGACATCGTAGAGTTTAATGGTTTATAAATAATTAAAATGGTGTAACCAAGAGATAATGTCTAAAATTTTGTAGCATAAAAACTATAGGTAGATATTATCATTATGTAGTGGTTTGTTTCTTATTAAATATTTAAATATTATTTCTCTTAAAGCTAATGGGGTGATCCAAAGCCCCATCTCCATGTTGAATCAACACAAATCCTAGTGAAATTATAAAAGCATCTAAATAGAAGTGAAATGGCTTATTCTAGTATATAAATACTAAGATTGGTGTTGTCAATATTATCCTCTTCAAATATATGAAGTATTGTTTAAATTCATTGGTCTATTTAAATGTTTTATCCTTGCACAATAGTCTATCAAATGGTGTAGATATAGCTACATATTGTATACACATAATATTTTCAAAATTTTATCAATTATTAACACTTTGTATTTTGTAGTAACCCATAGAGTCTCAATCTCTCTAAATGTACACCTTATGAGATGCACTAGGAAAGGGGTGGGTAGACTATTGGTGCTTTATAGGATTGTTGTCCCTTTTACCACTTTTTATCTAAACACTTGTCTCCTAAAACCATTTATCCTAAGTTTGATCTTCTTAGATGAACCCATTCTAGACATTTGACACATTTTATCCTCATTTTCCTTACCTAAATCCCATTTTTATTCAACTATATAGGGTTGACTAGGTCGACCTTGTACAGTTTTGGGTTATTTTCACTTAGGAGCTATTTTGACCTTTGGCTGACCTAGATCGTGACCTAGTGAATTATTATCTAGAATTGTACTAGGTCAACCCTATCAGCCAACATTTTTAGAAAGGTTTAAGGAAAGTTATACCTACATATACAAGTTCATTTCCCACCATTTTATAAGAGAGAAGCAAAAGGAGTAAGATTGAATGAACATTTGCTTATTAACCATTCTATTTGAGGAATAAAGGTTAGGGTTCCATACTCTCTTTGGAGATACAGATCTTGTCTTATGTATAAGTCTTTTGGATTTATTGATAGGTTGTGTAGCCTAGATCTTATTTGTCTTTGTCATCCTTACATACCACAATAACCTCTTATGAAGCACCTTGTCCAAGGGAAAAATTGAGGCTCGACAGGTTCGTCTTCAAAGGTAAGTATTCCTAACTTTATTTATCTTTTTAAAGAGTAGATAGATGATGCATTTGTGATTATATTACATGCATTAGTATTTGGTATACATTAATGTGAGTATATGTATTCTATTAATGTTTAGTTTTATTATTTCCAACTCCCACATTATGCCACAAGCTTTGGTGAACACTAGATTAGATTTACTTTTCCTATTATTAACATAGGTGAAATATCAAAATCTAGGACCCTCTTAGGGTTATTACATGATTATGTTAGACTGGAGGTTTTGAAACCCTTCTTCACATAGTGTATTATGATAAGTGATCCCCTAATTGGGTATAGCAGATCCCCATATTGGTCATATTCTCACTTAAAAAATGTATTCCCACTAAAAAGTATAGGTATGTTATATCTTCTTTGAGTTAGGATTGATTTATAGACAAATGTGTTTCTAATTTTATACATTCTGGTGAAATTGACAACAACCAACCCTTGCAATATTTTTTTCACTTAATTTTTATTGTTTTATCATTATTTTTATCATATATTTTCCATATTGAGTTCATTGTATCGACACAGTTCTAACTTCTATGCATAAGTTTAACCCATAGTTGTATTTAGACAAATCTATTATTTTTATGCAAGCATTTAAGACACTCAAATTATCATACTAGGTTAACCCAATTGACCTTGTACATTTTTGAACATTTAGTTCAACATACTATGTTGACCTAATTGACCTTGTATATTTAAGGCACTTAGCAACAACAATCTGCAAAGCTTGGTTGACCCAATTGACCCTATTAGTAGGATTTAAAATCATTTATTAAGATTATTTGAAAGTAATCTCATTTATTTCCATCTTATTACCCACCAAGGTTCCTTTCTATCCTTTATCTCTTTCCTTATATTATTTCCTTTCATAGTTTGAAATCTTTAAAAATGCCCCTATATAGTCAATTGGATTAACCCTATCAACCCAATTTTGTATTTTATGTGTTATCTAGATAACTAGGTTGACTCTATCAACCCTATTCATTTTTAGACATTTGCTTCCATAGTATAGAGGTGACACTATCAACCTTGTTCTATATGTTGTGCATATACTATCTACTACATCAACACTGTACCATGTTTCAAAGTTGGAATTAACATTATATGCTAGTAATTAGCTCACACTTTCATTTATTGTTGCTTACATGCTTAAGATAGTTAATATAGTATAATTAGGTGGTTTTAATATATCATTTAGTTTCACCATTTTTTATTTTATGAACACAACCAAATCACAAAATCTTAAACGAGAACTTTAACAATTGTCTACCCAAAGCCAGCCTACTTGTATTTCATCACCAAGGGAGAAGCTGAGATGGTTTTCTATCAAAGTATAAATACATGGTCAATGACATATTATGGATAATCAATCGACACCATTATCAGTATGATATGTGAAGTGAGGGTGTAGGCCCTAATATGAAGCTTTTACCATTGCCAATATAGATCCCTTTTAGACCAAACTTCTTGAAACTATCATTAGATTGATTTCTAGTTCCTTACCTAAAACCAACTTCCCATCACATTTAAAATATTATTCTTATAATATAACAACATTAAAGTTGACTAGCTAGTTAGCTTTTACTTTCCAAGTTGATTACTTGTTCTTTGCTCAATTGTATGTTGTATTACAAAAAATTGCATTAACTAGTGTTGGTGAAAGGTTTTGTGTTGTGTGACTCAATTGGATCACCCTCATTAATCTAATTGATTATTTTTTTCACTTTTATTTCTTAAATACTTGAAAAAATCTTCTAATTTCAGTACACAATCATTTTAGTCAACATAGTCTGTTATAGATTGTCTAATTTTCCCTGTCTTGATGAACTTGTGGTAATGTTTGGTGTGTCATAGGAATGATCATACTTATTTAGGAATTAATGGAGATATTAACCATAAAATTATTATGATTTTGGCTTGGTCCACAAAAATACCATCATTTCATACTACATGTACCAAGAGAATACCATTTTTTTAAAATAATAAAAACTTTTTCAAATTCATATCTATGAACAAAGCCCAACATATTTATATAAATTCATGATCAACCCAATAATCCAAATAAAAATATATAAATTCATGTATGAATTACTTGAACATATTTACTACAATTATAAATAAAATAATGACATTTTCAAACCAAAATACACCATTTTATATGCAAATGAACCCCATTGTGTTGTTAATGTGCTATTTCTTTATTCTTATGCTATGATATTGATTTGATGATATAATTCATGCCTTGTGACTTATTCAATAATTTCATCTATGAAATCAATATGAAATGGATCATTAACAAATGGATCATTCACACATGGGGAAGGGAAGTACAGACACAGAAGCGATCGTGCTAAAACCCTAACCCCTATGGTTGCTTCCCCGCTTGTATGGAGACCAGATCTCTGCCTGGGAACGGTGGGATCCTTGGTGCTGGGGTGCGGCGCTGAAAGCCCTATCTTTTTTTGCATGGTTCTATGTTTTTTTACCTTGGTTTTCCATTTTGTGGCCATCGTGTTGACCATTACCTTATTCTAAGCAGATCGATGTTTTTTTGGAGAGATTTTGTATGCCATGGCGGCGTTTCCTCTAGGTAAAGGGGATGATCATTACAGACTTTAGGGTTGATGGGTTGGGTGGTGGTGGCAATGGATCTGGGAGTTGGTTTTGTGGGGGGAAACCCCTATGGGAGAGCCGCACAAAGTGGTATTTTGAGGCCATTTTTTTTATCCAAGCCCTAGCCCATGCGGCCGCTTTATTCACTTTCATTTCCTTTCTACTGGGGTCGTTGCTCATTTAGAGGAACTTCTAGATGTTGGAGATTTCTTCAACGATTAGATTACCATGGAAGCATTACCTCTGTTGAAGGGGAGTTTGGGTAGATGATCAGGTGGATGGATTGGGCATTGGTGGCACTGGTTTTAGGGCTTGTTTCATTGTTTTTGTTGCTATTTTGTGGGCAGCACATTTTTTGGGTTTGATGGATCGAACCCGGGTGTGGACGTCATCATTCCCTGATCTAATGGTGTCTTCTTCTTTCTTGGTGACAAAGAAACCTAAGGTATATGGGGTTTTTTTTGTCACGGTCAATGCTTGTTACTATTGTTATATTTTTTAGCATGTTTTTAGGTTGTTTACCTAGTTTTGTTGAGGTTTTAGGTCCTTGTAAAACCTAGTTTTGTTACTATTTTTTAATGGGTTTGCCTTCTTCGGTGGTTTGTAATGTCTTTTATTTTTTGATTTGTATAGGGTTTTGAGGACCCTTCAAAACCTCTTTTTACCTTAATCTAAAACACATGGATCATTCACTTCCTTGTAGTCATAATAGACTCTAATCTTTGATAACTTATTCTATTAAAAAAACATAATAATTACCCAATCTACATTTTCTTCTAGATATATGATCCCTAATTCTTACATCAGGTCAATCTTAATCATTAATTTTATATTCATAATGGGATTTATTTTGTATGGGTATTACTTCATAGGTCATGCACATTCTTTGAGTTGTATGTGAATATTCTCCAATGAAGGGTCTAAACCCTTGACTTCTAAACAATTTAAGGGGAATAAATATTGGTAATCTCATAGTAATTGATCCCAATCTAAAATTTGATTATTCATATAGTAATTTCATATGGTCATTAGCTTTAGTACAGAGTCTATATCAATGTTTTCCATTGAATTACCTACTAGTTATTGGTATATATTCTTGGTCCCCTATGTAAGAGTGTCTCTCAATATTGCTTCTCCTTCCTATTAATAAATATTTAGATTTATCAATTTTGTATCCTCTATTTTCTCTATGATATTAGCTTTAGGATCTTCTATTTTTTTTAGGCTCAAATAATCCTTTAAAATCTAAATATTACTCACTATTACTAGACTTTCCCTGATCTATGTCATCTAAGATTCTATTACATTTTTTTTTCAAAAAGAAATATTCTTTTTTATTCTATAATTATTTATATATTTTATCAACTCACTCACTTATTCAAATTATATTATTTGATCTTAAATAATTAATATGTCTTCCTCCATTTTATGATATAAAACATCTTTAACTTTTGGAGAGCTTTAATCACTATGGGGTTTTCATCTTAAAACACAAATGTTTGTATAAAATGATACTAAACATGTGGCCAATTTTATCTCTCATTATTATGCTCTTGGTACATATTCCATTCTTATGATAAAAGTTTTAGAGTGTAGT
Organism: Torreya grandis; assembly: GCA_037957365.1. Lineage (NCBI taxonomy): Eukaryota > Viridiplantae > Streptophyta > Pinopsida > Cupressales > Taxaceae > Torreya > Torreya grandis. The sequence continues at coordinate 2,146,599 of JARHVA010002236.1, forward strand.
GGAACACATTCACCCAATATCTTGGTTCCAAACCCTACGAAGATCATGTATCCACACACCTATGGATGTGAAATTTAGTGCATTGAATTTATTGAACAATGGCCATTGAAAAGAGATCACATATGATAATTATAATATGGATCTAATCAATTCATAGGCATATTTTTAGTGGAATTATTTATGACAATAAATTGCATACCATGTCACAACAACTTTTAGTGCATAGTTTAGTGCACTGATCAAATATCTATGTTAGGAACATTATGTTCCAACCTATAAATTAATTGTACTAAATTATTTATTGAAAATTACTAAGGTAATTTTTTATTGATATTAAAAACCATTCTCATTGGCCTACCTCAAGGTCTCCTTGTGTCTATTCCAATAAATTAACATATAAATCACCACTAATAAAAGAGACATCTTTGAGTAGGTTTGATGTAGTCCATATTTTTCAGATTCACTTAGTATAATAATTATACTTCTAGTGTCATGGGGGATCACATATATGGAGACTTACATTAATCCATTTATAATTATTGTACTTAGAGCATGGTTTTGACAGATCAATATGAGAACTATTTTGTATGTTACAACTACAAAACTAAATGTGTCTATTATGATAAATAATAAAACTTCTAGATTTTAGAGTTTGTGACATTATTTTTGTGCCTCCTTTAAACTAGATATTATATTAATAGTAATATGGTGAGGTATAAACCTTAGAAATTATGTATGGTTTACTTTCATCTTTGTTTAAATGTATGATAATGATCATATCTCTTTGGTGCACCACTAGTTGATTAATTATTATATCTATGGTCATCCAACTAGCATGTGCCCAATTTTACCTATCAATCAAGTGCAGTGAGTTGAAATAGTATTCATGTCATTATATTAAAATTCATGTCACAAACTTATCTATTCAAATTCTATTTATACATATTCTAACCTCCCAATGTGTTATACCCTTCCATAATCTATGGGACTCGATGTCATAGGGATATAGCTAATATTAGGTCATCAAATGGCATCCCATGAGTACTGATGAATATTTTTAATTATGCCCTAAATTTTTTAAAATAATTTTTGTAACATCATATCCCACAAGTTCAATATCCATTAGGGAATCAACATCATGTGGCTTATTACTTTTAACATAGCAGACTACATTTTTAGATTGATGTTGCCTTTTTTTGCACAGTCTAATAGATTATGTAACAAGTTAGAGATAATATGTTATATGTCTTTATTACGCAAAGGTACTACTAATTTAAACATATCTATCATAGATGCAACTACTCCATATTATCGCAACATGTAAGAAATATTCCTATGCATGTGTGCATTTATAGTTATAACATATCCTTGAATAACATTTTAATTTTGTATATTTTGTAGCAAATACACTATTTTAGACATTATAACCTTATCTTCTATAGGCTCTACATAATTTTTCTATAAAACCTTTATAATTAGAGGTTCCTAAAAAATTTTGAAGGGTGTAAATCCTTACTCTATGCAACAATTTAGAGTAACATCTTGCAAATAAATAGGATATTTTAGTTGTACATTTACCATATTCACATGTGCACTAGTTTATCCTTTCTTTAGATATATACAACTATAAAATATTCTAAATGGTGTTGCTTGGATAATTTACAATAAACATAATATGTTTGTCTTTGTGGGTTTCAAGGAAAATGTTATGCGATGTGATTATATTCTCCACATATGTAGTAATTAAAATATATTATTCCATATTTGTTTACTTTTATATGATTTAAGTTTCCTCCCTAGTATCCTCCTTTGTATCCTCCTTGGTACCCTCCCTATATTTTTGGATAGCCCCACACCTATTTTTTTTAGCCTCATATCCCCATACTTTATTTGATGGGATGGTATAACCCATCTCAACTATTATGGTAGAGATAAAAAAATCAAAGTTTGATGGTACTATTGGTATGGAGGTGTCCATGCAGCCTAGTATTAAGACAACTTTAATGTCCATATTGCAATACCATAAGAATGATGCTAGGTATACTTTGTAGCTAAAAACTAAGAATATTGTGACATCCACCAAGAGTAGACTATGTAGTTAATGTCATCTCTACATAAAAAAATTGAAATTCTTGTTTCATAGATGGAACTTATTGCCCATATACTTTTAAGACATTTTTGGTGATGTCTTCCTTCAAACCCTAAAGTGCTCTACATTTATTTTCATCATGATTATGGGATTTACAAAAAATATAATACATTTTATGTGGATATTATATGTATTACTAGAGGAGATGATATTTGATTATAAGGTGTCCAACTATGTGACAAATCTCATAAAACTACATCAACTTGATTTCTAGAGAGTCATTCATATGATGTCCTTCCTTATCACACTCCATACAACATATAGCTAAAATTTCATGTTTCTCTTTTTTAATTCTTCCATTTTTCATAGGGTTTATCCTATCTTAACATTTGTCTTTATAGCAAGTTGTATATTTTTTCTATGATATTATATTTGTTCAATTCAGATAACAACTGATAAAACATCATCCTTATATGGGAATTATGGTTACATGATATAAAATTGGATCCTAGGTCACAGACATTTGAAAACTAAAAACTCTTTATATGTGTCTACAAAATAGAATATCAATGATTTATAACATCTGAAAATACATGACCATAATCTCAAATGGATTCTCCTATTTTTTGGTGAATTTATTTTAATTATTGAATGGTTTGGCTTGGGTATTTATACATCTTAAATTACCTAATTAATTTATTCTTAACATCTTACAAAGCCATTGTGGTTGGGTTATTATTTATCTAAATGATTATCCTATTTTATACATAATTTCTTGTAAGTCTTGAATAGTTTGGCTTGGCAAATTTTCATCTTAAATTAACCAATAATTTAATTATTGAAATCTTGAAAATCAATTTTGGTTTGGTTGTTCTTTTATATGAATTATAGATCTTTGCCTATCAAGGGTCTAAATAGCTCAAACTTATTTGCATAATTGGTGGTGACACCCTTAGCATTCCATTTAAATCCAAATTTCATTAAATATTGTTTTCAGTGATTATAACCATCATAAGGTGTCAAAGTTACAAAAATTTATAGATTAAGAGCCATGTTTCCTTTGATTAGACCTAAAAAAATAGTAGTTTTTTAAATAGACTTTACACGTTTCTTACTAATTTTTACAAATTGTTTTGAAGTACATATATTCCTATTTTCTACCAATTCCCATGTTTTTATAATTAAGTTTACAAATTTGACTATAAACTCATCAAAAGCTTAGTATGTCTCTCAACTTACACATTGTTAATCCTATTAACAAATTAGGCATGAGGGATGTATCCCATTAGAATGAATGATATTTTTATGAATTATTTTCCTCATTTGAAATTGAACTTGACTTTATGAATTTTCATCACTTCTTCAAAATATTGACCTTCCTCTTCTTTAAATAATATCCTTCCTTGTAACTTCTTCCTAAAACTACTCTCTAGGTAATCTAGTTGTTTGTGTGTGGCCTTTCCACCTTCTCTTGAATCTATTTATTTCACATTCTTTGAATCACTTTCCCCAACTTGATGGTTCCATTTGATCTCTTCAATTCATTTGGTTACTCTAATTTCATATTCTTCACAATCTCTAGTTTCCATTAGAGGTTTATATCCTCCAAAATAGTCATATTCTCTATTTTACTCCTACTCACAGTTATATGAGGATCATTTTATTTATTCCCTTAATTTTGATATTGTAGCTCTTTTTCAATCCATAAAATTGTCTTCCCTTTCTACTTATTTATGTCCTCTATATTCAAGGTTTTGGTTCAACTTACATATGTCAATTCCTCATCATTTACTCCCTTTAGACCATAACCCCGTAGTACCCTATACGACTACTCCATATCAATCAAAATTGGTACCATAGCCTTATACACAACAAACATATTCATAACTATAGTTAGTCACTACATAAATTTACATTTGACACCTCTTATAAATAAATCTTGTGTAGATTCAAATGTAATATACCCTTTCAAAACAAACTCAATGATGTATTTGTCAATAATGGTTTTTAGCTAATGGTCTATTACATGCACCTAATTAGTGTCCAAGTTTCACAATATTTATAACTTCTATTCAATCTATACAAAGTTATATATATATATATATATATATATATATATATATATATATATATATATATATATATCTCAACTTAAATCAATATTATTTAATTATTAACAATAAAGATGTTAATAGCTCAATTAACTTGTACTAAAAATTTTCATAGATTTTTCCATGAATGTGGTCATTTATGATTTCCTTCATCATGATTCTAATTCATATAGCCTCTTCTTCAAATTGATCAATTCTTTTGTCCAACCCAAAATTCCAAATCTCTTTGAACTGATAAACATTTAGCATGTTTCAAGTTTCACACTCACAACACCATTATTAGTAGAGGTTCATAGAAAAACCCTTCAAAACATTCTAAGTATTTTACTATGTGAATTTTAGGTAAAGAGGTATATAGACAAGGATATTGAAATTTGATTCTTTTAATTCATTTATTTCATTAATTTTTAGTGAATATTCATCTAAAAATAGGTTAATATAACATAAAATATATCCTATTTTATATTAATCACATAGACTCTATTAGAAAAGATAAAGGAATGAACAAATAAAAAATACAAAAAATTCAACAGAACCATCAAATGATCTATATTATCTCAAAATTGGAACTCTTTTTATTTTTAGCTTTATAATATTTATTTAACTTCATGAATACCCTATCACTTCACATTCCTAACTTTTTAGTTCTATCCTGAAGGAGTATTTTCATCTTATTATACACTTTTGACAAACAAAACATGTTTTGAATACATACAAAATCTTATACATCAATTTACATCGCAATGTTTTCATTCATACATACTCTACACTTTTAGACCTTGAAGTTTACTACTAACAATAGTTGAAACCATTTCCTAGCTTCCCTATCCTAGAAGTATTGATATACCTAGGATTCTTGTTATTGTACCTATTTTTCAAATCCTGACCTCACTTCCAATTCTTCTTTTTTAAATAAGGCTTGGAACTCCAAAATGTTTCTAATACTTATATCTAACTTCAACAAGATATTTGGGGTTTTAATATGATTTGACAACTTTTTCAAATACTTGATCCATGAATTTGGGTCAATGCACATCCAACTCATATCCAATTTGTGGTTTCAAACCCATAATGAACTTTTAGATTCGTAAATGTTCATATTTATGATATTAGGTAACATATTTTAGAGTTTTTTTAGAATTACTCAAAATATTCAATCATAAAAAAACACTCCTTGTTTTAATTTTTGAAATTCTATTATTTATTGGTCAAGATAGAGTTGTGGCACACACATTTCCCTAAAAAAAGATACAAATGTATCCCAGATAGTGGTAGTGGATTCAATACCCATTTCCATTTTATTTTTAACCCACCAAATGGATGTTTCTCTACCAATTGGTATGCTCCCCATACCATAATTTTAATTATAAATAATTTTAGAATTCAAAATGTTTATTCTTTTTCTAGCCACTCTTCAACTCCATAAATTAACAATATTTAATAAAATTTTAGTGGGTTCAAGTTTTTCATGTCATATGTAAGATCTGTTGAAACATGAGCCCTTAAAACTTAAATTTATTCATCATGCATTTTATCTTAATGTTTTCCATCATCATCCTAGTGTTCATATTGGTATTACTCATGATCTTGCCCAAATACTTCTTATTCCATGTCTATCATTTTGTTGCTTGTCTCATTTAGGGTTGTGAGGATTTTATCAAGCTTAATAACATGTTATAATAATAATTTATTAGGATCAGATTGTTGATCCTAATTAGATGGATTTCTATATGTGTTATCCCTTGCTTGAACCATTTCCTCCTATGAGTTCAACAAGGAAAATATATATCAACACTAGTGGACTCATTAGGTTTGATTGTTTAAACCTACACTCTAATAACACGTGTTACAAGCACCTTTGATTTATTATATAAATTACTAGAAAATATTTTCTTAGAAATTAAAATAAATTCCCTAGTTAATACTCATGTAGTAAAAGTATACAATAACATACTCAAATTATATTCATATAATTCTACTAATCAATACTAAGATTAAATAGTAAACTATATTTGTATTATGCAAAGTAATTACATTAAATTAAGCACAAACACCAAAAATACAATATATGTCTTGGGAATCATATGGTAAAATATTATAAGGAATACTCAATATGAAATTGATAGTCCCAACATAAACTATAGTAAGGTATAATAATAAATGCAAAAGTATAATAATATCCTCAGTTATAATAAATAGTAAGATGAAGCTTCAATTTTAAAATAATACCATCGAGCATTAATAATCATCTCTTGAATAGTTTAATATCCATAAATACACATTAAAGATAGTGTCTATATTTTATATGATAAACTAGTATTGTACACTTGGAAAGTATCACTCATAGATCTAAACTTGAATTTATGACCTTCATGTTGTTGAAACGTTTGCATTTACCATCTCACTATGCCTAAACATTTATCATATAATATTACCATGATATTATGATTAACTAGATCACTTGTAACCCAAAGTTTACTTAATAAATGAATTATTTCCTACTCTTTTAGCTATAAATATATAAGTCTCTATCCTTTATAACACTACTATCTAGACTAGGACACTATAATTGATACTAGTGTTTCAAGGTTGATGCTAGTTTACATACCCATAGATGCTAAATCCATATTTCACATGATAAACTAGTGTTATAAACTTGAAAAATATCACTCAAGGATATACACTTAAGTTCTTGACTTTCTTACTATTAAAAATCTCAAGGTCTCCATCTCACTATGCCTAAATGATCATCTTATGGTCTGACCCTAATATTCTTATCACCTGGATCACATGTAGCCAACAATATACTTTAAACCAATATATATCCTTCACTATCAGTTATAAAGCTTCATCAAATTGAGACACTAATTTCAATATTAGTGTTTGTACCCTATAAACACTCAAATTTTCAAATATTTAGATATGTATGGGTCATCTTATTTGTCTTAACTAACCCTTAGTGATATTATTTTAAAAAGGTGTTTTATAGATAAAAATAAATCCAACTCATTAATCATATACAAATTACCAAGAAAACACCTATCAAACTCACTAAATTATCCAAACATGATTTATTCTAACTTATGTTTACCTATTTATAAATCAATCATATGAGAAGTATTATTAAAGTCATAAATCACTAAAATAAGATCCTAAGATAATTATTTGTCTAGTTTCAAGCTAGATCACTACATGCACTTGTATATGGAATATTACACCATTGTTCACACACAAGCCCACACAAAGGGGAGAATTATATCAATCTTAGGCCTTTTAGAGTATATGGCTATGTAGGCAATGCTCACTAATATAGGGGTATGTTAGGTCATCTTGAATTTAATGGATCACACTAACCCCATATTTTCAATTTTGAATACCCTAGTTGGAAGACTAAGGGTTTTGATCAAAAACCTTACATATAAAACATGTATGAATGATCCAAATAGATAATATTCAATGTGATAGATAATTCTAATATGTATATATTGAATTTATAGAAAATGAAATATAATACACATATGTAAGCATTAGTTTATAGATAAAATCATTGATGATAGAATCCCTATTTTGACAATAATGTTGAGGCGGATAGAGAGATAATTTATAGAATTTGATGAATCAAAGTTGAGTATCATCATAACTATTTCCACACATTCACTTCTTAGATCTTGTTGTGCATCATTAAACAAGATAAGAATTATCTCTTCCTTGTGTTTAATCATGAAATTATTGTTTATCATTTTTATCACTATATTTAGCAAATTTACATAATTTAGCATTATATCATAATATATTATAAATAAGAATTATTTAAATGTCTTAATTTTTAGAGTAGATTTATCCTTATTTTATTATGATACTCTTTTATTTAATCCTTATTTCTAAAAAGGGTTAAAAATTTGGTGAACCTAACCTCTAATTCTTGTGTAGTCTTAGCTTGCCCTAGTATTTTTTCTAATTTACTTCAAGAATAAATAAATTCATCATGTTTTTTAATTTGATGAGGTAAAATATAGGTTTTAAAAGAACCTAAAACCACTAGAGTATAGTACAAAATTATAATCATGCCATAAATAGGGCTAAGGAGCCAAAAAATGAAAAGCTACAATACTAAAATGAGAGAAAAATATAGAAAACAAGAAAATATTTAGGAGGAAAGTCCCTCTTATGGGTCTTCAACATCTTTAGGGTCCTTCATTGGAATGATATGTTTTTCCTTGGAAAAATTTTCCCGAGTGAGGTTCTTGGGGCCTTCAGTAGCTTCTCCTGGGAAGATCATGTAGGGATGTTTTTTCCCTTTAACATGCATAGGGTACTACTTGGGGGGGATTTGGGGAGACCTAATGGGGGATCTTAAAAACTTAGGTGATTGAAAGGTAGGGGATTGAGTGAGTTGGGTAGGAGAAAAATATATTGAATTATTGATTCGACCTATCTATACAAATATTTCCAGTCTTGAATGAGTTTGGCAAGTCCCATCCCTACTTGTTAGACTTTAGAATTAAGAATTTTTAGATTTAATTTATTCCTTTCTATCTCATCAGTCATAATGGATTTCACTTTACAAGATATCTCCATTGGGGTTCCCACTTTTATTGAGAAAGGTTTTAGTTTGGGGATAAATAGTTTGAGGGGGATGTCATCAATGGGAGACTTTGACAAGTTTTCTTAGGGTGTATGATCAGAGGGATAGTGGGATCCCTCAATCGAATACTCTATTATGGAATCCCCATAAGATTCCTCCTCTGAGGAGGAACCCCTAGGGGTAACCTCTCATCCATAAAGGGATTTCCCATGCTTGACCAGAAGGATAATCGAACCTTACAGGAAGATGGGATTGGTGTCATTTGTTTGATGCAATAAGACAGTTCTCTTGAGGGACTTTATTAGAAATTAGGATAGACTAATTTCACAACAAATAAAATGATAAAGCAATAGAAAGTGGTGAGAAAATATAAACGTATATTTACCTTTGAGCATCATGTAATGCATGATTTAAAGACAAATGTTAAGCTAGTAGTGTAGGAGATCAGCCCATGGAAAGCCTTTTTTGTCCATCTACACAAAGTCATTTGTCCTAAAAAATGTTGTAGTGACTCTTATTTTTTTGATTGATATTTGAATGCCTTGGTGCCTACACACAACATACCAGTTACTTCACTGATGAACTGCTCTAAAATTTTGATCGTGATGTCATGGATGATCAATTTTCATAATAAAATCATCATGTTTAATATGGATATATCTAGTACTTATTTTATTTTACAATACATGATGTACTTTTTCCATCTTCCATTATTTCTAAATAAATAAATGACATAATCAAATGGAGTCAACAAATTAATAAAAATAAAGAGTGTTGTTTAACATAAGATACAAATGTAATATCTCTTTATAATTATTATTACATTACCATTGAACCCATGTACAACTCCAATAGGCACTAAAGTGCACACTATAAACCTTTTGTCCCACCTATATAATATTCAAGTGACAACTATCATACCACTCCCACTATTATCCCATGACTTATTTTGGATTCATGGTCCACATTGTTACTACACAAAAAGTAAACGGTGCCCAACCCATTCAATCACATATTAGGATAAAACAGTTTCCTCCTAACCTAAGATAATGATAAATTTTAAAGGTTATGATATTATAAAAAAGAATAAGTAATATCCATGCTAAGGTCTCAATATTTGATATTTTAAAATAGCCTAATATCTACTAGGGTATCTTATATGAAGCCTTGTGTGAAACATAAGTACTAAGTGACATAGAACTAAATTATTTTATGGATATTATGTAATATCTCAAAAATAATGTAATCCTCATCAAATATGACCACACAAATATGCCCTTTAAGGATATCACTAATCAATATTTTACTTTATTCATACAAGTTAATATTCACAATAAGAGAATCAAGAGAGTGTTAGTTGATAATGGATGAGGTCTAAAAACTTTTAACATGGAGCTATTAAAATAAATTGGTATTAAGAATAATCTCATTAAAAAATAAGACATGCATATCAAAGGATTTTATAATTCATGAAATTAATTGATTGGCCAAATCACATTAGGTGGGACATTGGGACCCAAAATAGTACAAGCTACATTCCAAGTAATGTCTTAGCCACTACATTATAATGTACTCTTGGGTGTAAATTAGATATACTTTATGAAAGTTTTACCATCTATATTACATCAACGTGTAGATTTCATACATGATGGGATATTATGGACAATGCCTATAGATGATGAACCCTTTAAAGTTTTCAAAATGTTATATTCTAACACAAAATGGGTTCCTCAAATGGTACCACCTAATAAATTTATTCCAATCATGAATATATCAACTTATGGGATAAGTAAATCAAGTAAGATAAACCATTTATATAAATATATTCATAAGGCACTAACATCCTAGGACCACATGAATAAACATAATGATAAAGAGATAGAACAACCTCCATTCTAAAATCAACCAATGTTACTACCACAAAAATAACATTAAACATTTGATATTCCTTTATTGGTAAATTTTGAGCAACAAGACACTAAGGTTTCTAATTACTATGATAGTGATGATGACCTTACTCATGATATGGAAAATTAATAGTTACAAAAACTCAATTTTTATCTTCTTGAGCATCTATATCATAATATATTCCCACCTATAGGCCATGATACATATAATTTAAATTCCTCACCAAAGGATGCAAAATGACACTTAAATAAAGGCAAGGAAAAAATAGTAGATTAACATTTGAATGCTTTTATACAATTCATATCTCTTGGTTAAAATCTTTAATTCATATTTATAAGGGATGAATAAATATAAATTAGGTTAATAATGTGAATTCCTCACATAGGACACCACAACATACTTTATAGATCACAATAACATAAGATGTGCTATGAATAATCCTTTCTATGTTACTTGAGTACAAGATGATATATTTAACACCTACTAGACATAGTCCAATGAGTAGGTTTTTATGTATAAAAATATAAAAATATTTCAATTATCATAGAATCACATGCCATGATACAAATCATTGTGAGGCATTACAATATTAAATACAAAAATACAAAAAAGAAGGGCATATACAAATTATTAAAAAATATTAACAAAGATCATTGATTTCAAATAATTCAAATTTTTTAAGTACAAGGGGGCATAATTGAAAGAACTCCCAATAATAGGATCTAACCATTATGGTGAATATTTATGGAGACTATTATGAGCATCTCAAGATTGATATAAATAATTAGAACATAGCTTATAATGATTCATGTTTACAATAGTTAAGACATACTATGAATGAATTACAACATTTCCTACTCTTTCTAGAATATCTTAGATACATTATGTTTCCCATCACATGTGGACCCAAATTGGTCCCTAAAATCATATAGATATCAGATCATAAGTCATATTTGACATTCCATTTTGGGAAATTTTGGTTGACTAATATGAACAAGATAGTGGATACTTCAAATATGTGACTCAATTTTATTTTTGAGGGTAAGGAGGTGCACATCAAACATTATGGATATGTTTATAAACCAATAATAATGTCTTATATTATTCGATTATAAGAGAACATCAAAGAAGAATCAATGATTCATTATAAACCATGGTGGCATGAAAATAAGTTGATAATGCCACCAAGTTATCTTATACCTTTAGAATATGATGAATTTTAAAATTATATATTTGAAATATTCTAAAATTTAAAAAAATTGAAAAAAAAAAAATACAAAAATATTCAAATAAATGTTTACTAGTTTTTGCATATTTTGTTTAATTTATGTTAGTAGATAGCATATCATTTTATTTATATACACAAATATGTTTCATAGGTACTTAAGTGTGATATATACATACATTAGATCCATGATACATGCATATGTAAATGTTGGACCTTTCCTCTTCTCACATGACACTAAATTGTGGGAATATAACTTTTATTTAATCAGGATTGTTACATGTTCTAACTATTTTATGATCACTTTAAATTACCTTGTTGAGTTTATATGTTAATGATTACACATGCCTATATTCACATTACCATATTACACAATGTGCTTGATATGTTATTCTACTTTACATTTTTCTAACACATGCATGAAAGGACTATTATGGCATGATTATGTTAGTTACTTATATCTCAAATATTTCATCTTATAATATGGCTTATTTGAGTGTAATTATTATTTGTTATATTGTCTTAATTTGGAACATTTTAACAAGATCTTATTTATTGTCCCTAGTTCCCTTAGTGTTGATTATTTATTTGGTGTGTGGACATTTGAACATGTTTTATCATTTTGAGTGTGCAATATTTAAACATTCCCATTTTTTATGATCTCCTTAGACCTATATTTACATGACCTTAAGTGATAATGTCTATTTTATTGATTATTTTATGATATTATTATTTATATATGTTATAAAGATCCATATTATGCATCTTTGCACTTGTTATGTTGGGATAATATGATCTTCATTGATACATATACTTATAAAAGATACCATTATATGCTTATTTACTACATGATTGATATAGATATAGCATGGTTGTCTTATAATTTTGAGATAATGTGACTATTACATTACAATCTAATCACCTAAAAATGGGGGTAAATAAATGGGGGCATGCCATAGAGACATAAGTCCACATAAACACAGTTCACATAATTGGTATGATTTTATAAAAATTACATAATTTAGATATAGACTTGTGACACAATTTTATGCATTTAACACTAATTTTCTTAGATTTAGGATACAATTTTTCATATTTATGATCGATATTATACATAGTTTACAAATCATAGGTTAGATTTTGATAGATACTTTATCTTGACACACATTCAAATTGTATATATCATGAAAATGTACAAAATTATAGATATATATTCAAATTGTATATATCATGGAAATACACAAAATTATAGATACACATTCAATTTTATATAAAAATATTCATGCACTAACCTTACCAAGATACACTAATTAAGATTTCAACTATTGTAACATTTAGATACCTTGAGTAGTGTTATCAATATTGTGTGCCCTCAATGTCCTTAGCACTACTATTATTATGGATTGGTAGGTTTACACCATTTGACCTTGGTGAGATTAGACATTGGCTAGATTATGTTTATAATTGGAATGTGTGATTGAGATTTAGTGATATAAATGGACATCTCATCACTCATCCTTACATTAGATTTGGGGAACGATCACCCTCAATATCCCCTCTTCATATCTCTAAGGTTTAGTTTTGAAACTATTTCCAATGCTTCAACTAGGAATCATCATTACCAAAGCAAAGTACCAAGAGGCAACATGGTTGCATCAACACACAAGTATACTCATTCCTTGCTCTCTTTTGTTTTAATCAATTTATATTATTCATTTTAGACTATATTCACTAATTTCACCTATAAAATTATCTTGGTTTAAAGTCATACACATAGAAAATATTTAAATAGGGCTCAAGTCAAAGAAAGGTGTGTTTTACACACCACAATACACATTTATTTCCTCTAATCTAGTAATTTAATCCTTATTAATTAATAGATTAAAGGGGAGGATGAAGATGTTAAATCTAGATTTTAAATGATAAATTAGCACACTTGACAAATATCACTTAGGGATCTACCCTTAAATTCTTAACTCTATCTTTTTTGAAAGGCTCATGGTCTCCATCTCACTATGCCTAAATGATTATCTTATGTTCTAACCTTGATGTTCTTATTTCCTAGATCACCTATAGCCAAAACCATTCTTAAAAACTAATATATATCCTTCATTGTAAATTATAGAGATTTAACATTTCTCTATTCTCTAGGACACTATCATTTAGACTTGGACACTAACATTGATGCCAATATCCTTGATCCAATATTAGTGTTTGTACCCTATAAAAACTCAAATTTGAAATTATTTTGATATGTATAGGTTAGCCTATTTTTCCTAATTAACCTTTCTCAAGATTATTTACAAAAGGTGTTTTATAAATATAAAACAAAACCCACTCATTATTCATCTAGAAATTACCAAGCAAACACCTATTAAAATCACTAAATCATTCATACAACTATGTTCTAATTTTCTATTCTTATTTATTTCCAAATCATCCATAAGACCAATATTATTAAAAGTTTGAATCATCTAAATAACATCCCATGGGTAGTATTTTTCAAGTTATAATTTATATCACTATGTGCACTCACATATTACATAATACACCATTATTCACACACAAGAACACATAAGTGGTAGAACTACATTGGCCTAAGGTCCTCTTTAGATTACATGGATATGTAAGCAATGATCATTGATATAGGGGTCTTTGAGGTTAGCTCGACTTGAATTTATCCCACTAGCCCCCTTTTTCAGGGTATAATGCCCTAGTTGGAGGACCAAGGGTTTTGATAAAAAAGCTAACATATGGAACATGTGTACATGATCCAAATAGATAATATTTAAGATAAAAAATAACATTAACAAATGAAATTAGAATTTATATAAAATGAAATGTACTTCAATACAAAAAAGCATCACTTTTAGGATAAAATCATCAATGCTAGTGTCTCTATTTTGATAGTAGTATCCAAGCTTAAAGATAGATAACTATGATAATATGATGAATCATAGCTGACCATCATCATCAATATTTTAAAACATGTACTTATTATATATGCCTATGCATCAGTAAACAAGCTAAGTATTATTGTTTCTTTGTGTTTAAACATACAAATTACTATTTACCATTATACTTTATATATTTATAAAATTTACATAATTTAGCATTATATCAAAATACATTATGATTATAAATTATTTAACTACATCAATTTTTAGAGTAGATTTATCATTATTCAATTAGGCTAATCTTGTATTTAATACTTATTTCTAAAAATGGTTAAAAAACACCTTAAAAATAGTTAAATTTTTAAATATTTTGACATGTATGGGTCAACCTATAATTACTTGATCCTTTTTCAAAATAAGTGTAGAGGGGAGAATAACCTAATCAAAAAATAATATATTCTATAATTAGGCCAATTAAATAATTTAGATTCAAAATATATACTGATGCAATGTTGAATTATGGAAATATGATAAATACAGAAATTACAATACCAAAACAATAATTTGATTGCTTAAACATGAATAAGAGATTATACTTATCTTATTTGTTGATACACAAATAGATATAGGAAATGTTGGTGTAGGATAAGGCAAGATGAGGTTACATAGGGATTAGTTAGATTTTATAAATTAGCTTTACGTCAACCTGGACATTATTGTTAAAATAGGGACACTAGGATTGACACTTATATCCAATATGAAATATAGATAGTTTTCTATAAATTCCATGTGTACTTGTTAGGGTTCACTATCACCTTGCAGGTTGTCAATTAGGATCACACATAGGTTCTAAATACTAGTCTTTTGATCAAAACCCCATTTCCTCTATCTTGGTCATGTCAACTTAAAAAATGGAGGTTAGTAAGATCAAGTGAAGTTGAGATGATATAAAATACCACTTTGTCAATGATTTTTTCCTACTTAGCCATATACTCTAGAGAAGGCCTTAGACCTATGTAGTTCTACCCATTATATGGGTTTGTGTGTGAATAATGGTGTAATATGCTATATGTGAGTGAATGTAATGATATATCTTTAAACTTGACAAATATATCTCATGATATGTTATTTAAATGATTCAAACCTATAATAGTACTAATCTTATGACTGATTTGGAAATAGGGAATAATATGGCAGTAGAACCGAGTTGTGAAACTGATTTATTGTGAGCTTGATAGGTGCTTGCTTGGAAATTTATATATGAATAATGATTGATATCTATTTTATATTTATACCAAAAAAAGTTTAAATTACCTCATGGTATATTTAATAAATAAAAATAGGCTAACCAATATGTGTCTAAATAATTTAAAATTTTAGTGTTTGTAAGGTACATAGACTAGCATTGATGTTAGTGTCTTGATTTGGATGGTAGTGTTTAGGAGAATAGATAATTATTGAAGATCTATAATTGACAGTGTAAGATATGTATGTATGTATGCATGTATGTATGTATATTAGGTTTTATGCATTCTATGGGCTATAGGTGACCTAGTTAATTATAATATCAATGTTAGACTAAAAGATAAGATTTTAGGCACAATGAGATGGCCAATGTAAGCCTTTCTATAGTGGGAAAGTCACACGGTAAAAATTTAATTTATATTTGATATTTTTCAAGTGTCCAAAACTAGGTTACCATTAAAATCCATATCTAACATCTATATTTTGCCCTTATAATCTAGTAATGCATAAGGATTAGATTACTAGATTAAAAGAAGTAAATGTGTATGGTGATGTGTATGACACACCTTTTATTTTCTTGAGCCCTATTTGAATGTTTTGTTTATATATTACAGATAACAAAGAGCATGTTATATTTTAATTAGTGCATATAATATAAAAATTGAGAAAAAAGAAATGCTTATAAGAAAAGAGAGAAAGGAAGGATTAAACATATGTGTCAATGAAACCATGTATCCCCTTGGTAATTTGATATAGTAATGATGCTTATTTGTTGAATAATTGGAGAGAGGTTATAAAATTAACCTTGGAGATGTGAAGCAAAAGATTGGATGATGATCATGCCCCTAATCTAGTGTAAGGGTGCATTATTCAAGGTCATCAAGAATACTAAATATTAATTGCACAATGTAAGTGAATACATAATCTATCTGATCTATCCAATCTCACCCATGTTAAATGGTGTAACCATTAACTTGAATAAAGGGATTAGTGATAAGGCCATTATAGGTGAAAAAATCTTAATCACAGTACTCAAGGGATTAAATTATTACACATAGATAAAATATCAAACAATGCATCTTAGTAAGGTTTATGCATATATAATCTTAATATATATCTATAGTTTGGATCATTTTCATGGAATATGCACATATAGTGTATCTCAAGTTGAACTATATGTCAAATTTTAACCTCTGTTATGTAACTAAGTGTAAACCTATTATAAATCTATAGATCTATGTCAAAGTTTAACCTGTACATGGAAGAGTGTTTTCATGAGAGAGTGTTTTCTTGAGAGAAAGAGAAAGAGAGAATTTAAAGGAAACTAATTTATTATGTTTACATTATTGATATCATTGTTTGTATCAACATGGAAGTTATAGGTCATTAATTTCAAGTGCATAGGTTTGGTCATGGGTATATGAATGAACACAAGCATGTGAAGGTTATATGGCATTGTTTGAGCATGTTAGTAAGGTATAAAAGCATTCATGATAGTTATAAGGTGATTCTATAGGGGTAGGATCTATTGATGATGAAAATTGTACCATTAACTAATTAACCCTTTCACCTATTACAAATGTTAAGTTATAATAGTATCAGTATAATAGTAAGGTTATAAAGGTTTAATTATGATTCTAAAGATGTGAGGGGTTTTTTAAATGTTCTAAGAAATGATAAATAAGTTATTAAATATAACATATTCTATTATAATTTCAAAAATCCACTTATGAAATAATGAATTAGAATAGATATGAATATGTAATCTATCTTATCTAATAGAGAAGATATATGAATTAGACAATTTACTAAAGGAAAGAAATTTGATTCAATAATATAATATATTTCTAAGTAATATCTTGTTTTTGTTTTAAAAACTTCCAAATAACACTAAGATAATAAACAAAAAAATCAAAAAAGAAAAAAAAAAGAATTGAGATAAATCAAATATGAAAAAATCCTCTATAAAGTAAACAACCAATAAGAAATCAACACACAAAGACTTTAAAAAATGACAACCAAAAAGTTAAGAGATAAAAAAATAATCAATAAACAAAGAATTAATCTAAACATAAACAAAATAATCTAACTTAACTAAGTCTAACAAACTAAAAAATCCTAAGTCCAAAATAAAACTATAGACTAACTAATCTAGAAAATAACTAAGTCTAACTCTAATAAATCAAATAAAGGAGACCAATCTAAGAAAATAATTAAATAAAAACAAAAATAAAGATTAAGTTAAAATCAATTTAAAATTAAAAGACATTAAGACTAAAATAAATAGAAAATAAGTTAGATTAATTAAAGATTAATCTAAGTTAGATTAAATTAAGTCAAAATAAAGTACAATTTTGATAAAACATGTGAGTATTAATAGAGAGAGTCATCTTATAAAAATAGATCAATTTTATTTGAGAAACCAACATCTTTATTTACAAAATATATTGAGAGACAACTCTTACAATAAAAATAGATCAATGAAATATCATAAAAAATGAATTTTTCATCATTATTTGGTTTGAATACTTGGATTTTATACATAGGACTATAATGAAAAATAATTAAAATATGTTAAACTTGATAAACTTCAAATAATCTATTATAAATGATAATATAAAACTAAATATACCTGCATTGCCTATGTAATTTACTCAACCATCAAGGAAAGTACCATTTGATTTATCTGTAAAAGTCATGATATATAAGAGAAGTTTTATATGAGAGAGAGAGAGAGATAAATGATTGACTTCACAATATATAAATATTAAAGACCTATGTTGTTCCTCTC
Source organism: Torreya grandis (assembly GCA_037957365.1). Classification (NCBI taxonomy): domain Eukaryota; kingdom Viridiplantae; phylum Streptophyta; class Pinopsida; order Cupressales; family Taxaceae; genus Torreya; species Torreya grandis. The sequence goes on from JARHVA010002236.1 coordinate 2,165,450, forward strand.
TTCAAATGAATCCTTGATCTTCTTTTATGCTTCAAATTTGGTTGAAAAAATAAGTTATAACCTACCTTAGTTAATTTCTTGTTTAACTTAACTAATTGAATTTTTAAAAGTAAACTAATATAGACAATTATTAGTTAACATTTAATTAAGAATAAAAAATATTGATCAAGTATTTGAATATAGACTATGCATTTCGTAATGGATGGGGACCCTTAATCAATTAATAAAAAACTAGAATAACATATTTCAATAAATAAATAGATAAATCAAAGTTAATGAAATTCATATTTATAATTATACCATAATTCATATTTCCAAATATTACTTAGGCATATTATATATATCAAAAAATTAAATTCTATTGTACTTTTAAATATCATAACCAAAATCTAAAAATCTAAAAATCAAAGTATCAAATCTAAAATTTCTTAAGTTCTACTAACTTAAAATTTTAACTTTGAAATGAAAATTTATCCTAATGACATCTAATAATCATTAAAATTAGAAATAACCTCAATTATTATATTTCCCTACTTAATCACACATTCATTGTATTCCATCTCAACTACTAGAAGGTTAACCATGTTTGTTCTTGAATCATTTGTAGGATCATCCACTTCTAGCTTACTCTACTTGAAAACTCTGACCTCAACGAGACTGTCAATGTCATTCTAACTATCTAACCATTTGTATGAAGTGGTTGGATTAAATTCAAGGCTACATTTATTGCAACTTGAAAGTGGCTCCTTCAAACTTAATTTTCTACAAACTAAAATAAGATCTTTCTAAGAAGGTGAGGGTTCATCAGAAAAATAAGGCAATGCAAGATTGACAATGTTATTGTCATGGGCTATTTCATCATCTAACTGAGTTGTTTCATTAATATGGTATGCCTCATTAACATGTTATATTCTCTCTAAGGTAGGTGACTAAACTGTTAATGATGTGGATTATTATGAAAGTGGTGAGAAGAACTACTATGGGAATGAGACCAATCTCCAAATATACAACCATAAAAATCCTCTATCACCCCTATGGTCTACAAGTTTAAAGGGTAAATTATTCAAAACATTCCAAAACTTAAGGTCAGTGGCATCAAAGTGAATTGAAATTTTAGCTCCCCTATTAGCATACATAGGGCCATATTGCATAATCTTGAAACCCCCTTGGGAATTGTCTATTTGGGTTTTGCAGATTCATACTACTAGAAGTCTTATATCTTCCCAAACCTTGATTATCACTATCTCTACTTGATCTAGGGTGATCCCAATTTGACATCTTATATACAATCTAAAATGTATTCAAAGCTGATTATTTATGACTTAAAATCAATGTACATATATAAAATATGAAACCAAATAACCACTATATTTCAATATAGTATATCCTTAATCACTCACAAATTTTTTCACTATTATCAATTGATTATTCAACTATTTCAATTTACTAAACTGTACATTCATATGAAAACTGCTATGTCAAATCATTTCCAGCTGAAACTTCAAAATAAAATTATATTATTATAATTTTATTTCCAAAATATTCTATTATATCTTCATGATTTTTTTTTTTCACTATATGAATATTATCTTAGAATATAAAATAAACCAATTCAAATAATTGAAAGCAATATTTTCACAAAATCCTAGTCATGACAAGTATTTGTTAATTGTAGTCCATATAACTTTTTCAAAATATAAGAGACCAAGTCATCAAAATATAAACATTGAATAATGACTTATCTTTTCAAGTAAATATTATATTTTTTTTAAAACTATAATCATCTCTTATTATTTTATATATTCATGATTTTGAAATAACCAAGAAAATTATAGATGACATAATATTTCATTATGTTAGTCAAAGTATTAATCAAGATAATATACTCATATTTTCATGAGAAATCCATTCCCAATATTATATATTAATCACTTAAAAACCATTTCAATATATGAAACATAACCAAAACAAACCATTATCTCCATCTAAAACAATATTTCAAAACAAAAAAACAACCCATTTCAAATTTCTATGAAAACTATCAACACTTCTTTATTGTTTGTTTATTTCTAAAACATTGAACAAAACCCTAAATACTTTTGAATGTATCATATTTCTCAATATTTAAACCTTTATAAAACCATAAACATGAACAAAACTTATGGATTAAATATGCTAAAACATCATTATATTATTATAATAAAAAACCATCAAAACCCAAAAACTCAGATGCACAAATCCATCAATAACCTCCATTATCTTCATAGACAAAATTCAACCTATTATATCCATGACATAACCATGAATTTTTTTTTATTTAAGACCCAAATTCAAAACCAAAATTGACATGCATGAAAATTATAGTTTTGAAATACTAAAATATAAACAATACCACCATTAAAAAATCATACTTCATGTTTGAATATACTCCTAAAACCATTCATTTATAACATGATGAACATAAACCATTCAAACCATTCAAAATATTCATGAAAAGAACACACAAAATTCATCCCTACAAAACCCAAAGTCTCAACCAAGCTTTTGAAACTATAAATAGTGTAGAGTAAAAATTTACTCTATGTTTCATTCTATTTTTTAGTCGCGTGCCATGAAATTTTGTCTTCGCATACATTGGTCCAAGGTGGTAGAGTTTTGAAATAGAGCATGGGATCTATTTTTATTTTGATTCATTTTTTTCTAAGTGTCAAGAGAGAGCAAAAGCTGACAAGTGTCATCCTCTGAGGCATCCTTTCTCAAGTAGAAATGCCAAGTGTCATCATCTAGGGCACCTTTCATATTTTCTATGAGTTAGTCGAAATGTGCCACATATCTCACAGTGACTCAATAGAATGCACCAAGTGTTAGCATCCATGTTTTCATATTGGCACCCGCATTTCATTTTTTTCAACGAAACATTTTAAAAGCTAAGTATCAGGGTCAAGCAAAAAGTGCCAAGTGGTAGTTGCAGAAGGTCTCAATTTTGATTTTATAAAAGTGACAGAAGATGCCATGTACCCCAACAAAAGAGAGCGAAAGCCACCACATGTCATGATATGAATTATCTTCATTTTTGTTTCACTAATATATTAAAGACCATGGTGAGTCTTAAGTGTTGTTTCTGAAGCAAGTGAAAGCTGTCAGGTGTCACGGTCTATTTAAATATGAAATGAGACCCATTTGTTCCTATGGTATAAAAAAAGTAAAGTGGAGACCACCACGTGTCATCTTATGCATGTTTCTAAAAAGGTAACTAAAAGAAGTGGAGATTGCCATGTGTCCTTTAATAAAGTAGTGTAGATTGACACCTGTCACTATGTCCCTTTTAAAGTTATTCAGGTAGGAAATGTTGTGGGTCTTATTTTCTTTTAAGCTGTTGAAGTTTCAAGGAGGTGGATAGCGACAAGTGTCAAAGGTGGAACATTCCTGAGCAAAGACACAAAAAAGTATAAGTTATGTGGAAAGTGTCGTGTGTCTTCAATAGGTGTTGTAGAACATGCCAAGTGTCATTTTACAGTGTCTCCTAAGTAATATAAATATTTTCAAAGAATTGGCTAAGTGTTATCTAGCATTTAAGAGAAGGGAGCAAGTGTCATTTTACAGTGTCTCCTAAGTAATATAAATATTTTCAAAGAATTGGCTAAGTGTTATCTAGCATTTAAGAGAAGGGAGCATCCTACAATCTATTTTAGCTAATGAACTGCCAGAAGATGAAACATTTAAAAATCTATAAGATACCTTCTATTAGACATTTCTAGTTTAGTTAGATTTTAGTTAGGCCATTAGATTGGGAACAAGCAAACAATCTGGAGTGAATCCAAGGCTATAAATAAGGGTGCAGAGATAACTAGGGAGGAGGAGATGAGAGAATTTTGAGAGTGAGTTATTGTAAAAAGTTTAGACTTTCTAGAGCTGTGACTAGTAATATCATTTACTTTTGTTCTATCTTCTCAAGTTAGAAGGTTTATGTAACTATGTGTGTTTCTATGCCTCTTATGTGACTGGAGAATTAATGATAAGATTGATCGTATGCCTTTGTTGATATTTGTTGTGTTATTTGCAAAAGTAGTCTAGGCTGTAGACTTTTTAGAGCTATGATTAGGAATGTCATTTGCTTTTGTCTCATTTTCTTGAGTTGAAAAGTTTATATAGCTATACGTGTTTTTGTGCCTCTTATATGACTAAAAAATTCAAATAAGAATATTGAACCCTATGCCTTTGTTTACATTTTCTGTATTACAGCAAAAGTAGTCTATGTTGTGAGCCTCTATTTCTATTGCTTCCATCTCTTACATTGATCATGCACTTTTTTTCTCTTAAATGTAAATGAATCCTACATATAGTCTCACTATGCTCAAGATTAACGTCGAATTACATTCAGGTGCATTGCCATAGATTAGATTTCTTTTCTTGCATTTGTGTTTTTGATTAAAATTCCTGTCCCTTTTCTCAGTATCTACCCAATTTAAAGAAGAACCAACTTCTCAATAATCTAGAGGTTGTTTCAAGTCGCAAGTCCCACATCTTGAAACTTCCCATTGTTATTGATTAGAATCAAGCACAATTTTAAATCATTAACAATTTTTGGCATGCCCAGTGGGACCAATCTTGAAGTTTCTTTCAAGAACATATGAACCAGAGAGCTACAAGGAGTTAGAGTTGTGGATTAGTAATAAGATCTAAATATTTTGTCATCACCGATTACCTCAAAGAATTAAAGTCAAAGAAGAAATCACCATTTGGTATGTATAATTCTATTACTCAGAGCTATGGGTCTTATGCCCCTTCATATATTTTTAATCAAGATCAGGTTACTTATGGAATCACATCAAGAAATAAGGATGCATATGGTTATAAGTTTTTCCCTTCACAGGTCTGATATGACCAGCCTCAGCCCTGTCATGAACTATATCAGTCTTATGCTCAATCTTCTCAATATGTTACATCCATGCTCAACCTAATCTCATTTCCACCTTCAAACAAGCATTACTGGGATATAAAAAATATGTATTAGAGCTTGAAAATAGAAGGGGATGTGGCCAAGAAATTCCTAATCATGTCATCCATCAAGTAATAAATGTAGTAGATATGATTAAAAGTGAATGGGCTTCCTTTAAAAGAGCGAATTGGAAAAGGCTTACATATGATATGTTGGATGTGAGTGGCTTAATTACATCTTTGGAAGAGAAGCTGAGTATTCATGAGAGTCAGCTTTACCAAGTCTATAAACCTACATATCTGCTACCCCAAGTTTCATATCAGACATACTCAACCCTTGCTCAGGAGCCAAGTCGAGCCTATCATGGTTCTTTCCCCAATTGTGTTAATGAAAGTTTTGAAATAGTAAATTTGGCATTTGAGGCTAATCTTGATAAATAGATTGAATTGCAAAATATTCAAAAATAGCAATCTATGTTGGCATCAAGGGAATTTGAATCCAAACCCTCACTTCTCTTTCACCTTGCAACCCCATCTTCCCAAGAGAAAATTCCTAGACCTAAGGTCATGAGTTGGGAACAAACAATGGAATCATGGGGTAGAAAGAAGGAGAAAGACATTGTCCAAGAGTGTGAGATACAAAATGAGGCTAGTCCCTCTCAAGTTTCTCCCACCCTTCCTCAAGAATCTTCTTGTTTTTTATGGCAACCCTCATGCACTCCCCATTTATCTGATGATTCCTATGAGCTTCATGAAAGACTCTTTCAAGAAAATCTAGCTAAGCAAATTGAGGAATTAGAGGAAAAAATGAGACTGCTTAGTGAAAGAGAGATAGAGCTTTCAGACCTTAGAAAGGAGCCTATGCCAAAATATACCTCTTATACCAATCCTCAGGTCCTTCAACATGATGAAAAGATTCCAAGTGGGAAGAAAGAAAATCATGAACCAGCTAAAAACCTTGAAGAAGATAAAATTGTTGACTCTTTCCAAGAGAAAATTTCTAGACCTAAGGTCATGAGTTGGAAACAAACAATGGAATCATGGGGCAGAAGGAAAGAAGAGAAAAGTTCTCCTCAAAACCTTGAAGAAGTCGAAGCTGCTCTTACTCATGGTGATAATCAAGTAGAAGATCTTACATTTGAACACATCCCATCTACACCCTTCCAAGAGAGCTACCAAACTACATCCAATATAGATAAAGTGATGGACAAATGGAAAGAAGAGAATACTTCAATTCTAGCTCAAGAATTATCTCCTCTTCTGCATATGTATAACCATCAGTCTTCTTCTTCATCCCTTGTCAAAGAAGAAAATATTTTAGAGGAAGCAAGTAAAGAGTAGTACACTCAATTCATGGCTAGTCAAGAAGATTTAATGAGTGCAGATGAAGAAGAAATCACCATAGTCATTGGAACAAGTTACACTATCCTTCAAGAAGGATGTGAGTTGGATTTAGGTGGAGAAGGTAGCATTGAGACTCAAATAAATATGTGAAATTGTTGCAAAATGTCAAAATTATTCTTTCAAGAGGTTGGTAAAACTGAAGATGATATTTTTGAATTAATCAAAGAGGATGATCATGAAATGGAACCTGAGCATGAGGTAGAAGGAGATAATCCAAAAAATGATATATGTCAAGAGACACAGGGTGAAGAGCCAACAGACATTGATTTCTTGATGAGACATGACAATATACAAAATTAGCATTCATTAAACTTTTAAGAACAAGAAGAGTATGTATATGTTGGGGACATGTTTGACTCTGATTCATTTGGATGCAGACAAATTAAGGTGGCAAACAAGAAGAGCAAGTCATCAGAGTTTCATAGCATTCAATCACTTTTTGGGCATCATAAGTTTTCATGTTATAAAGGATACTTTAGAAATCTTCTTTTTGATCTGGGAGGTAGGCAAATATACTTGGTTAATATAGTTAGATAGTTTCCCCTTTTCGTATTGCTTTGTTTCGACAATTTTGTTTTCCCACTTTTATTTTAAATAAGTTTTCTTTGAACACGTAGTAGACAACTTAGAATTTTAAAATTTTCAAAAATCTCCAATACATTGAATGTCTCCCAAATCTTTAGAAATCCCTAAGGTACCTTGCACTACCACTTGCATAACGTGTCTATCTCATTGTTCCATAAAGATTGAGTAGGATCTGTTAACGGTTATCTGAGTTTAATGCCATTTTGAGACTTGATAGGTCAATAAATACCTCTTAGCAAGAGTTAAAGTTTACAAGTTCTCAAACATTCTTACATCTATGCAAAAATATCTTGCTACTTGCATTTTTTCTATGCTTAGTAAAATTGCTTTAGTGAAAGTATTTCCATTTTGCAAAAGTTTACACAAGCTATCACTGAGAAGATATAGAGATGGAGGGGGCACAATCTTCACAATAAGGAGCTGGTATGTATTAATCCCTTGATAAGTTTCTTGTAAGTAAATCATATGCTTCAGCTCTGGCATAGCCATTGAAGACCTATCCATGGACCAAGTTTCCTGAAGCTGGTCAAGCAAGTGACCCAGTAAAAATAAAAGATTATGTAGATGGCATCATGGACCCAATTTTGTAGAGAGCTAGTAGCAAAACTCTTAGAGAAAGGGCACATCAAAGGTGTCTACAGAGGACCAGAGTAGGGCAATATGAAACATTCACCATGAGGATATGGACCTGACAACTGGCTCAATTCATTATCCCAACTATGCATCCATGCCCTGACCTAGTCGAATTATGTGTAGACTTGTTCCATGCACCTTCATGTACCATTCAACAAGGTCTATTCATAGTGTAAATCACACTATAAGCTATCAGGGATATGTTAGCCTTGCATCATGATAGTATAGCTACATTTCCCACTATTGCTAAAATGCAAAGAATGTGGGCAAACATCAACACTCAGTCAAGGTTCTTGAGATTTGAATTACAAATGGGTGATGATGACACTACGGTACCCACACTCCCTACACCAAGAGCTCACTTTGCCTAGGCTAGCCAAGACACATTGTCAATGATGGCTTTCATCTTTGGCATGAAAGATGAAATGGTAGTTTATGCAGAAAAAATGGCTATTCTCTTTAGGCTAAAGACCATTGATAAAACCCAGGAGTATCAGCTCAACTTTCTAAACAAATTGCTTTCTCAATGGTAGAATAACTTGCCCATTTTAGATCAAAAAGAGTGTTCAGGTATTCTTCTTATTTGTTCCACCTCATGCTTTTTCAGAACTCTAATCTCTTTGCCTAACATATGTATCTTAATATGTATGACCTAGATTTTGATCTCCAAAGGACCATCCCTGTGTCTGCATGGACACACATTTTGTCAAAGACTAGTGACCCGTATGAATTCTGGGAATTATTTGTTACCCCTATTTTTTTGCCACCTTAGCCTCGAACCAGTTATGAATAGATTATTCCCAAGTGTTTCAAATCTTCTGGCTAGTTTCCCCATTCCCTGTGATTTCTATTTTGGATCCCACCATACCATTATAAGAGTCCATGGTTTTTATGGGGAACCAATATTGCTACCTAATATTTTGAATCTTAGGTTAGCATTCATAGAGGTCACTAGGTAGGTATCCATAGTTGACAATGAATTTGGTTATGGGAAGAGAAAAAGAGAAACGTATGATCTTTTGTGGATGACAACAAGCATGGTTTTGGAAACCAAGGAAGCAGAAGTTGTGTTGCTTAGAAAGCTATCCTTTCTAGGTTTCCTTCTAGTAGAAGACAAATGGGTTTAAGACCCAAATGGTTTCATATCCTCTTGGGTAAGGACTCACAGGGTGGCAACCAGAATTACACATGAAGGCTGCCCCTTTTGGGAGAACAAAAGAAATCCTAGAGAAGACACTCCTAGTTTTTATGTTGAGTTAACAGATTTTCCCCTTCCACAAAATAGGCCATGGGAAAAATTCTATGTCAAATAAAGGGATGATGATCCTAAAGTTAGAATGACATCTGGCTTAAGAAGAACATTAAAGAATAAAGATTGGGATGTCAAAAAAATAGAGGCCTATTGGAAATATAGGTAGGAAATTTATCAAACAACCCATTCTTTCAAAAACATAAACACAAATGAAAGATGGGAAGAACTATGGGATGAGTGTCATCTCTCCCCTGTATCTATCCTAGAGACAATAATTTGCCGACACCAAGTGAAGAGCAAGAAGCTAGGGCTGGGTCAAGTCAAGAGTCACAAGCCTCAGAGCAAACTGTAGCTACAATAATTATATCAATCTACCCTCAATCTCTCAGTGCCATAGAAATGCAAAAAAGTGCGGTGCCTTCATCATCACAAGATTCCCCATCGGCCCCAATTATAGATATTCCTAGTTCTCCAAAAGAAGTAGATGTGGAAGGAAAAAGGACACAACAAGAAGAAGAGACACCCAAGAAATGAAAGAGGGTGCAGTTTCAATTTGGTTCAGAAGAGGAGATGGACACCTCACAGCACCAATTAGGGGGTACTATAATTACTCCTTAGGTAAGTATTATTCCTCCCTCTCCTTTTCAATCTATTTCTTCTCCTATTACCATGATGATTTCATCTAATCAGATGACATCCCCTGCGACTTCTACCATTCCCATTTCTCACTTTGCCCCATCTATGCCACCTCAAGCTTTAACATTACCTCATTTCTTGCTTTCTATTCCCAAGAAACTTTCCCCTTAGATTACCCATAGCCAACAATTAGCTATTCAATATGGTCTACCACAAGGACATCCTTTTTTAGGTGGGCACATTACCTCTCCTTATACCTTCCAGACCCAAGTAGATGCTATTAGGGAGGCAAGGGAAGCCCGAAGAGAGAAAAAAAAAGATTAAGGAAAATAAAGCATTGGCTACACCCCATCTGTAGTCACAATTTGACCCCATCCAGTAGCAATTGATGGTGACTCATTTGTCACCAAATGTAATAAAGCCAATGGAGCAGATGCAGCTAGAAGATTAAATGATGAATGTAGTGGCTATTGACATGTCCCTTTTTAGGCCATAGGACAAAATTGAGCTACTAACTGAATCCACTTCTCCAGTTACTAAAGACTAATTGAAGATATCAAGGAGGCTATAGAAGATGGAAGCCAAGCTAGCCAAGGAAAAGGCAAACTATAACAGTTTGACCTTAGAGATCAATAGAAAAGACAATGAGATAGAGAATTTGAATAAATAGTTGAAAAATACTATTTCTCTTCAGACTCACTGGGTAGTTCAGGCCCAAAATGATTCTTTAAATGCAGGGCTCACATAGGTAAAGGGTGCGATGATGACCCGTAGGCATGAAAAGGAAGCGTTACAAGAAAAATGTGAGGAACACCTATTATAGGTTACCCAATTACAACAAAAGTTGTTGGCCAAATAGAATATTAATGCAGCCATGCAAGCCCAATTTCAAGCAGAGCAATAGAGAACAACACAATTGACACTAGAGTTGGCCAATAGGCCAACGAATGTCAAAGTATTAATTTTGGTAAAGGAGCTATATGAATCCATGTGGAAGAGAATATCTTTAGAGATTATTTAGCTTAGGCCATCTCTGACCTTCTTGCTAAATGCACAGAAATTGTGCAAAAAGGTGGAGAGTTCAGTTGTAAATACTCTGGCTACAGTCTCTAAGAGAGTAATGGACTCACAAATGTTGCTGCAAAATCTCTATGATGTAATGGATGCAACCTTGTCAATGGCAAGAATAAATGATAGAATGGTCACTACCAAGCATGTAAATGAGATTCTCAGTTGTAATTTCATAGCCACCAGTTGCAAAGAGGTTCCAGATGTCATGAAGGAAGGAATCAATGAAATGAAGCAACATGTTGAAGATCTAGTACAATTAGGTTTTCCTTATCCATTTCCTAATGATGACACCATGTTGATGGTAGAAGAAATTTAACCTTTATTGTTGGCCAAATAGAAGGATCAAATAGTTTTCTAGGATCTAAGGGATGATTCATCAATCCCTGAAGTAGAAGATGTCTTGGTTCCTGTTTCCTAGCTTGAATTCAAATTAAAGGCTACAGTTCAAAATTTTCAACATTTTTCACACAAGAATATTATTAACCTTGATTTCAACTTCAATGAATTATAGAGTAAGAAAGGATTATCTAATGATGAGTGGTCTACCTACCAGACAACATTGCTAAAGCTATGATTTTGAAATTTTAATCTAGCGAGAGTTGTGGTTTCTTTTTGAGCAGGCTTAAAAGTCCTTAGGGTCACCAATAACTATAGAGTAAAAATTTAATCTACGCTTCATTCTATTTTTAGTTGTGTGCCATGAAATTTTGTCTTTGCATACTTTGGTTCGAGATGGCAGAGTTTTGAAATAAAACATGGGCTCTATTTTCCTTTTGATTCATTTTTTGTCTAAGTGTCCGGAGAGAGCGGAAGCTAACAAGTGTCATCCTCCAAGGCATCCTTTCTCAAGTAGAAATTCTAAGTGTCATAATCTAGGGCACCTTTCATATTTTCTATGAGTTGGTTGAAATGTGCCACGTATCTCATAGTGACTTAGTAGAATGCACCAAGTGTCAGCATCCACGTTTTCATATCGACACCTGCATTTCATCTTTTTTTAGCAAAAGGTTTTAACAAGATAAGTATCAAGGTCAAGTGGAAAGTGACAAGTGGTAGTTGTGAAAGGTCTCAATTTTGATTTTCTAAAAGTGATGGAAGATGCCACGTACCCCAATAAAAGAGAGTGGAAGCCACCACGTGTCGTGATCTAAATTATCTTCATTTTTGTTTCACTAATATAGTAAAGATCATGGTGAGTCTTAAGTGTTGTTTTTGAAGCAAGTGGAAGCTACCAAGTGTCATGGTCTATTTAAATATGAAATGAGACCCATTTATTCCTATGGTATAAATAGAGTAAAGTGGAGACCACCACGTGTCATCTTCTACAGGTTTTTAAAAAGGCAGCTAAAAGAAGTGGAGATTGTTATGTGTCCTTTAATAAAGTAGTGGAGATTGACACTTGTCCCTATGTCCCTTTTAAATTTATTCAGGTAGGAAATGTTGTGGGTCTTATTTTATTTTAAGCTATTTAATTTTTGAGGAAACGGATTGTGACAAGTGTCAAAGGTGGAACATTCTTGAGTAAAGACACAAAAGAGTATAAGTTATGCAAAAAGTGCCATGTGTCCTCAATAGGTGCTATAGAACACACCAAGTTTCATTTTCCAGTGTCTCCTAAGTAATAGAAATATTTTCAAAGAATTGGCTAAGTGTTATCTAGCGTTTAAGAGAAGGGAGTGTCTTGTAATCTGTTTCAGCCAATGAACTGCCAGAAGATGAAGCATTTTAGAATCTATAAGATACCTTTTGTTAGACATTTCCATTTTGGTTAGATTTCAATTGGGCTATTAGATTGGGAATAAGCAAAAAATTTGGAGTGAATCCAAGGCTATAAATAAGGGTTCAGAGATCACCAAGGAGGAGGAGACGAGAGAGAATTTTGAGAGTGATTTATTGTAAAAAGTTTAGACTTTCTAGAGCTATGACTAGTAATATCATTTGCTTTTGTTCTATCTTTTCAAGTTGGAAGGTTTATGTAAATGTGCATTTTTTTTGCCTCTTATGTGACTGGATAATTAATGAGAAGATTGAATCCTATGCCTTTGTTGATATTTGCTGTGTCATTTGCAAAAATAGTCTAGGCTGTAGACTTTCTAGAGCTGTGATTAGGAAAGCCATTTGCTTTTGTCTCATTTTCTTGAGTTGAAAAGTTTATATAACTGTACATGTTTCTATACCTCTTATATGACTGTAAAATTCAAATAAGAAGATTGAACCCTATGCCTTTGTTGACATTTTTTGTATTATAGCAAAAGTAGTCTATGCTGTGAGCCTCTATTTCTATTACTTCCATCTTTTACATTGATCATGCACTTGTTTGCTCTTAAATGTAAATGAATCATACATATAGTCTCATTATGCTCAGGATTAAGGTTGAATTACATTCATGTGCATTGTCATGTATTAGATTTCCTTTCTTGCATTTGTGTTTCTGATTAAAATTCCTATCCCTTTTCGTAGTATCTACTCAATTTAAAGAAGAACCAGCTTCTCAAAAATATGGAGGTTATTTCAAGTCACAAGTCCCAAATCTTGAAACTTCCCATTGTTGTTTATTAGAATCAAGTGCAATTTTAAGTCATCAATAAATAGTATGTTAGAAGTACCACTATAATCTATATTACTCTTAGAAAGCTAGAACAAAATGCACATTCAAACAGAAAAAGCCTCATTATTCTCAAATACCATGCTCAAAAACAAAAAATAATATGTTTTTATTTCATAAAACACCAAGATAAATGTATTTATCAAAAATAAACCTATTCACATTGATATCTCATGCACAAAGAGAACATAACAACCACTAAACTGTAAGCTTTTATCCTTCTAAAATAAACATGTATAGATAAATTATCAAAACTTATCACATGTAAACTAGAAATCATATTTATCTTCACGAAAATAAAAAAATCATTCAAAATAACTCATAAAATTATTCACAACTCATTTAACTTACTATTGACATCACTGTATGCATTTCCTTGCAACTTTCCTCTCATAAATTCTATCTACAACTCTAAACTCCAATCTAACAGAGTGTTGTTTTTACAACAAAGCTTTCATAGAATGACCAAAAAAATGAAAATAATGTTATATGTAATACAAATATCCTAAATTAAGTATTGTGCTTATGTGTATCATCATCATTGGCTTATTAAAATTGAGACTAGTACTTAACAGTCTACCAACCACTTTAGTGACACCATCAAACTTAGTAATAACGAATACCTACTAAAGCACTTACTAGCTTGTGAGATTCAAGGCATTTACCAAATTCATTAAATGTCTTAAACTACCATTCAATCTCAATGCATCTACCATACTTTATATTAACTCACCTTGCCATCTTAGCATGCCACAAAATCTAATAACTTGCCATTATAATGTTCATATACCTCGAGACTGCCAACTCAACTTTTCAAACACATAAAACCTTTGTGTCTCAAAAATGATCCTAACATAGGTTAATATTATTAACCTTTCAAAATAAATCATTTATTTATAAACATTAGTGATCATATAAAGCTTTTATGCCTTGAAACAATCTTATCAAAATACCCTTGAAATCACCATGAGTGTTTAAGACCTGATAGATTTTTAAAAAAAATATTAGGATAAATGACATTAAATTAAGAACTTTATCATAATGAATCCTTGGGATTAAACATATAACCCCTTAAGATGATTACATATCCTTAATAAATAGTTTAATTTTTTTAAGAATAATAGAAAACCACTTATACCATGACTCATATAATGTCATATTCATTATGATAATATATATTTATACTTGAAAAATGAAATCAAATTAATCAAAAACCATTATGACCATTTAACAATATATTTTATTTTTTATCAAATCATATCACATATTGTTATTATAATTGAAAATATCAAATTAATTATCAAAATCTGATCAAACTATCAACTAAAAATTGATCTAAAATTCATATAAAATACCAATTGAAAATTAATGTAGATATCTAAATTCATCATGATAATCATATAATGCTTCCAATTTTGATAAATCATATAAAGTGTCACTATTTCAAACTAAAAATGTTTTACTATAATCTGATCAATAATCAACTAAAAAACCAAAAATGATTGATCATATACATTAAGTAGTGATAAATATATATGAATACTTTATTTTGTCATCTATTTCTACTTTTTAAAAGACTTAAAATATAAATATGAATTCTAAACCATTTCTTATCAACTTATGTAATTAAAAATATGCATCTAAATATATTACTAATTTATTAAGTCCCCAACATAGTTTTAAACTTTATGACTGGGTCATCTCTATGGTAGATAGGGCTATTAGTTTTTAAAAATTAAAGGGGGTGTGAAAAATAGGCATAACACTAACAACCTTACTAGTTAGTTTTAAATAATAAAATTTAGTATCAATTAAATTTTATATTGATAAAAATATAATCTTGAGAGTATGATCTAGAAAAATCATTTCTCAAATAGCTACGCATGAACCCTTTTAATAATGAATTAAAAATTAAAGGATGAAATGTTTAGCTAGTGTGTCATGAAGAAAGGGAATAATATAGGATGGAAGTCAGGATAGATACAAAAACTAATACACATATCTTAAATACAATATCTAAAAATCAAGTATTACTTCAACAACTAACTACAACTTATCACATATTATTTATGTATAAAAAAATTGAATTTATAAAGAGTAATATCTAAAAATAATTGATACTTATAATAGAAATGCATCATATTTACACTCTTTCTTCATAATGTGAAACTTTTTCCATTTTAAATGCTTGTTGATCTTTTTATTAAAATCAAGCAACAAAAGAAAGCAAACAAACAAACCAAAACAAGGAATAATAAAAAAAACAACAAAGAGAAAAACATAAAACAAAAAGAGAATAGAAAAACAAAAGAAACAAACAAATATGAAAAGCATCTAATCATGAAACAATTTTAAATGATGGTCATTAAATGAATAATCTAACCAATTTCCATCAATATCTTTCAAATGAAAATCATTATTTTCAAGTACAATTGCAACTCAATAAGGATAAAGACATAATGAATAAAATTTATGATGTTTACTAGAATCTTTATGAGCTTTATCTTGATACAAAATGAGATTACCAACTTAAAAAATTTTATTAGAAATTTTCTTATCAAAAAATGTTTAAAATTTTTTCTTAGCCCTTTCTAATTTTTGTAATGTTGTTGCTTTATATTCTCAAGAGTTATTAGATTATTCAATTTTTGTTCAATCAAATTTGTATCTTCAACAAAATATTGTAAAGCAATTCTAGTTGAATAAATATGAAGTTCTATTGGTAAGGTGGCCTCAAATCCATATTCTAACATGAAAAGATAATAACTAATTTCTCTTTGAGAATAGTTTTATTAACTCATAAAGCTTCAAAAAATTTAACATATCAATTTCTTTTATTTTCACAAACTAATTTATTCATAATTTAAATTAGATTTTTATTTATTGACTTAGCTTGACCATTACCCTAAGGGTAATATTTAGATGAGTGACTAGATATAATAGAGTATTTTCTAAACATTCTAGAAATTCATTTGAAATAAACTAAGGTCTATTATTAGAAATTATTTCATAAGGAACTTCAAATCTAGAAAAAAATTGATTTTCTAAAAATGATATTACTTTACCTATTATAAAACTTTGAAGTGCTTTGGTCTTAGACCACTTAATGAAATAATTTGTTATTTTTAATATATACCTATGACTAGTAGATGGATGAAGATGTATATCTTAAATAAAGTCAATACCCCATTTCATAAATGTTTTTTAGGTATAACAAGATTTAATGGTATTACAGACAACTTATCTCTACTAACAAACAATTGACATGACATATAAGAATGAAATAACTTATAAGCATATTGAAATAGGGTAGGTCAATAATAACCTACTCTTATAAATCTTATAAGTAGTGATTTTTACGACATAATGTATACCAAAATTTAGTTCATGATAGCATCTAAGAACCTTTTAATTTTGATTATGCATGTAAGGCATCTTAATAAAACTCCATCCCTATTTTGATAAAATAGAAAAAAAAATAGTAAACAAAAATTTCAAGATTTTAAACACAAGGAATATTTTTGATTGTTATCAAAATTGTTAGGACAAGTCTAATTTTGGAAATAAAAGATTAGGTCATGATACTAGTCATCTTTAGCCAATATAAAATCCCATTCATTCATCTCAAGATCAAATATAATTTTTTTAGAAAAATCAAAAAAATTCATAGTCTGTAAATGAGGCTTTACATTTAGATATCATCAACTAACAAGACCAAAACATTTATATTTGAAGAAGCATTTTTAGCTAAATATTTTTCTAAGTCATTACCTTCAATTATTTTTGAAGTTTCAAATTTAAAATCAAATTATTGGATTCGCAATATATCCACTTATCAAGTCTTCCTTGAATGGTTGGTTACTTTAAAAGATAAGATAAAATAGGTACGTTAGATCACATAAAATCTTTGTTTTTCATCAATAAATAATGAAATTTAATCAAAGAGGAAATCAATAATAAATTAAATTATCCAATAAGAGGGTACCTAATTGTAGCATCTTTTAAAATTTGACCCATATAACCAATTGGTTTTTCATCATTATTTTTAAACTCTTGAGTGATAACAATTCTAATTGCTTTTTAATTAGCACTAAGATAAAAAATGAATGCTTTTTTAGATCTAATTTAGTAAGAACTAGAGCAATTAAAATGACATATTTAATTTTATTAAATGCTAAATCAACACCTTCATCTCAAGTGTAAATTTTATCTTTCTTAATAAATAATTTAAAAGGATTAGACTTATCAATAAAATCTGATATGAATTTCCTAACAAAATTAATTTTATCAAATAAAGACCATAAACTAGATTGATCTTGAGGAGGATGTAACTCTTTAATTGCTTTAATGCATTCAAGATCTATAAAAATCCAATCCTTAGAAATAATATATCTTAATAATTTACCTTTAGTAACACCAAAAACTGATTTCTTTGGATTTAAATAAATTTGATACTTTCTACATCTTGTGAAAACTTCATGAAGATGATCTAAATAATTTTTTTATCTTTTCAAATGAATGATGAGATCATTAAGATAGACTTGAATAACAATGCCAATCAAGTCATCAAAAGCAACATACGTATCTCTTTGAAAATTAACTATTGCATTCATTAACTCAAAAATCATTCTATTATAATCAAAAAGCCTTCTATGAGTAGTAAAAATGGTCTTATGAGAATCTAATTATAACCAAAAAATCCATCTAATAATCACATCATTTTTAATCCTAGAACTTATTATAAAATTTTATCTATAATTGGTAGAGAAAAATTATCTTTAACACTAGCTGTATTCAAATCTCTAAAATCAACACAGAATCTAATATCACCATTTTTATTCCTGACTAGCATTAAATTAGCTACCCATTTAGAATATTTTATAAGAAAAATTACACCAGCATCAATAATTTTGTCTAGCTCTTTGTTAATGGTGGCTTCTAACAAAGGACTAATTATTCCTATTTTTTGCCTCATAGATTTAATACCAAGATTTATGAGTATTTCATGTTTAATAATATTAGTATCATAAATTATAATATCTTTGTATGATTAGGCAAACATATCAATGAATTCTTTAAATAACTTATTGAATTTAACTTTCTCACTTGTAGTAACATGAATTCTTAAATACTCATATTTAAGATCCTCTTCTATGCCTAAGTTTATAGGAATAATTTCATGTATAATTCCTCTGGAAGGCTCTTCTATTCTATAGATCTTGAGCTGATCATTAGGTGTAAACATAGATTCTAAACATACTAAACTAGTAGATAATTTGTTAGTACTTAATTACATATAATCTCTAAAATTAAATACATAATTATTATGATCAAATTAATTGCCTTTTATGAATTAATCTGTGTATATCAAAACTAAAAACATGCTAACTATCATTCAAATCTAGAATTTTAAGTCAAAAATTTTTAATATAAGAGAAATCTATGGTTGGTTCACTCTGACTTAGAGTTGGGTTATATCCAAAAACAACAAGCTTATCAACTTTAATATTATATTTTCTAAGAATATGAGTGATATTGAAAGCCTCATAATATTCAAGTAAATGTCGAACTTTTTGTGTATAACGATGTAGATGAGTTTGATTAGTTTTATAAAAAATTTCAACTTACCTAATAACTAATTTAAAATCCCCAAAGAGTTATAAATGATTAATATTAATTTAAATGGATTTTTCTAAACTTAAACATAATACTTAAAATTCTACAATATTATTAATGTTTTAAAATGATAATTTTTAAGCACAACAAAATATTTTACCAATAAGAGAAATTAAGCAAATTCTAGCACTATTACTTTGTTGAGAACAATCTCCATCAAAATAAAGTGACCATAAAATATTTTTTTCAAAGAATTCTTCATGTTGATTTTTTGGTTCATCTAAATGTAGTAACTCATAAGCTTAAAATCTTGTCTCAACATAATAAATAGTGGAAAAAGTGGTTGAATGTATAGATATACTATACCAATCTTCTTTTTTAATGAAAATAATTTCATTACTAATAGGAATCTATGTGATATCTTTTTTGATAACAACACCAATTGCTTTTGACCAATCCCTTCCTAATAACATAGCATAATTAATAATAATGTATAAAGCATGGAAATTAATCATATATATAATTATTTCATCCTGGAAAATTTTAATTACTATGTCTCAAAACTTACTACAACTTTTAGTTTCTATAGAATCAAATCAAGTAAGTTTTGTATTGTCAGTTTCATAAGATACGCCTAATTCATTTGCAATAAATTTAGGTGTTATATTCTTTGAAGCACCTTTATCTAAGATATAATTATGGATTAATTTAATTTTAATTTTGATCAAAACATAAAAGGGAGGTATATAATATGAAAAAGGATAATAGTTTTGAGCAAAAATAGTTAATTGTTTATTACCATTTTCATCTTATAAGCTTACATTAATTTTAGGATTTTTAATAGCTTCATTTATTTTATCAAGTTATCCTAGAAGATAAGTTGCTTATAATAATAAAAATCTAGCTTTGATTGTAGATAAATCATTAATTATATTATAAATCTTAGTATCAGATTGTCTAAAATTCTTAAGCTTATAATGTTGATATTGACTATTATTATAGCCAATTGATAAAGAAATATTTTAAGAAGAATTATCAGTTGAACTAATTGAATAATTATTTTAAATTGTTTTACCTTTATCATTAGAAGAAGAATCATTATTTGTTGCTTTTTTTTATTTTGAGAAGAGTTATAATTCTTATTTCTAGTATTAACAACATAAGTACCTTCATTTTTTTATGGATAATCAAGAGCATGCATGTTTATGTTGTCTTATAGATCTTTAAATATATCTTTCCATTGAATAAATCTTAGTATCAGATTGTCTAAGATTCTTAAGTTTATAATGTTGATATTGACTATTATTATAGCCAATTGATAAAGAAATATTTTAAGAAGAATTATTAGTTGAACTAATTGAATAATTATTTTAAATTGTTTTACCTTTATCATTAGAAGAAGAATCATTATTTATTGCTTTTTTTATTTTGAGAAGAGTTATAATTGTTATTTCTAGTATTAACAACATAAGTACCTTCATTTTTTTATGGATAATCAAGAGCACACATGTTTATGTTGTCTTATAGATCTTTAAATATATCTTTCCATTGAATAAATTCTTTAAACTTGTGAACAACAATACATAAATCTGGATCATGTTCTAATTTACAAATATCATAGTAATAAACAATTTCTATTTTTAACATTTAGTATTGTTTTTATTAGTTGAATAAGGTTTATCATTTAGTTGTCTTTTAATAGCGATCAGTTCATTTATTATACTTTGAATAGATTTTTAAAAAATTGCATTATCTAAATGTAGTCTTATAGAAAAACTATCCTTAAACCCAATAAGTTTAAGTTTCCTTTCATATTCAATGAACAATGTTATAGTTTCATTATATTCTATAATATCCTTATTATCTAAAGCCATTTTATATTTTAAGGGTAAATCACTACAAAAGTAATGTCTAGATAACTTCTTAGAAAGTCTAAGATTATGCGAGATATTTTGATGCAACTTAATAAATCTGATAATGAAATGGTAGATGGTCTCACCTAGATGAAGGGAAAAATTCACAAGGTCATTGACTAAATTGAAGTCTTCTTTAGCTTTTTCAAAAGATAAATCTAACCATTCTTCAATATTTTTTCTATGTGATGATAAATTTAGTAGGTAAACTAATAAATGCTTGGTAAACTTTCCCTTCAAATGTTTAAAAAAAACTCTTAAACAAATCTTTTCATTTATTATACCAAGGGTATTACAAATTAATCTAAATGATTCTAAATAATCTTCCTAATATTCTCCAGGAGCACTAATTTTTTTTGGTATATTTAATACTTTAAAGGAAGGTAGCTTATCAAGATGATTTATAATATTAATTATATTTATATAAATCCACAAATTTATAGCTATCTATTTTTCTAATTCATCTTCATATTCATTGAGATAATTCTAATATTTATTATCTTATAGTTCATGAATCAGCTCTTGTATTTGCTCTTCTACTTAATATCCCATTGGAAGCTTCAACTGTCTTCTCTACTTGAATTAGATGATTTTAATGGACCTAATTAACTTGATTTAATTTCAAATTTATAACAATAGGTGCAGAGGGCATAACCAAATCATCAAAATTAAAAGAATTGAAAAAAATGATTTATAAGCCTAAGATTAGTAGCTAAAAATCTATGTCTATCTTCCTCAATTCACATATTTGTGTTTAAAATGCCCTATTGAGTTTCATGAGTAAGATTATAATATCAATCTATCTCAAATTGTACTATCTCTTCTTATTATTTTATGATTTGAATAACATGATAAACATTATGAGGATTATTATATCGTGCATAATGCATTAAATCAAAAGCAACATCAACTTGATCATTAGCAATATCAATTCTAGGTTCAATAATAAGAGGTTGTGTTCTAAGTACTATGAGCAACAAGAAAATATAGTTCTAAACAAATAATTTTTTTGAAAGTTTTTCTTTCCCTAGTAGAGTCACCAAATTTATTGATGATAAAAATTATACCATTAAATAATCAACTATTTTATCTATTTTTAAGGTTAACTTGGATTTATACCAATCTAATAGTAAGGTTATAAAAGTTCAATTAAGATCCTAAAGATGTGAAGGGTTTTTAAAATGTTTTAAAAAATAATAAATAAGTTATTAAATATCACATATTCTATTATAATTTTAGAAATATACTTATCAAATAATGAATTATTTTAGATATGAATATGTAATCTATCTTATCCAAGAGAGAAGGCCTATCAATTAGACAATCTCTTGAAGTAATAAAAAAATATGATTCGATAATATAAGTTATATCTTGATTATGTTGTAACAACTTCCAAATAATACTAAGACAATAAAATATAAATACAATTAAAATAAAATTGAGATAAATCAAAGATGAACAAATCCTCTATAAATTAAACAACTAATAAGAACTCAACACACAAAGACATAAACAAACAGCAACCAACAAGCTAAGAGATAACAAACTAATCAAGAAATAAAGAATTAAACTAAACATAAAAAAATAATCTAACTTAACTAAGTCTAACAGGTTAAAATAATCTAAGTCTAAACTAAAATGATAGGCTAACTAATCTAGAAACTCTAATAAATTAAATAAAGGACACCAATCTAAAAAACTAATTAGAGAAAAAACAAAAATAAAGAGTAAGCTAAAAGCAAGCTAAAAGTAAAAGATATTAAGACTAAAATAAATAGAAAATAAGTTAGATTAATTAAAGATTAATATAAATGAAATTAAACTAAGTCAAAGTCAAAGTCAAAGTCAAAATAAAGTATAATGTATATAAAACATGCAAGTCTCTATAGAAAGTCATCTTAACTAAATACATTGATTTTATTTGAGAAACCAACATCTTTCATTACAAAATATCTTTAGAGACAATTTTTTTAATCAAATGGATCAATGAAATGTCATAAACATTAAAGTTTTCATCATTATTCAAATTGAATACTTGTATTCTATACATAGGACTATAAGGAGCAATCATTAAATGATGTTAAACTTGATAAACTTCAAATAATATATTATAAATGATAATATAAAACTAGATATACTTGCATTTCCTAAGTAATTTACTTAACCATGAAAGAAAGTACCATTTGATCTATCTAAAAAATTGATGCTATCTCAAAGAAGTTATATATAAGAGAGAAAGATAAATGATTAACTTCACAATGTTTAAGTCTTCAATACATGTGTTTTTCCTCTATTCAAATGAATACTTGATCTCATTTTATTCTTCAAATTTGGTTAAAAAAAGAAGTTGTAAATAACCTTAGTCAGTTACTTATTTAACTTAAGTAATTGACTTTTTAAAAGTCAATTAATGTAGATAGTTATTACTTAAGATTTTATTAAGACTAAAAAGTCTCAATAGATTAAGTATTTGAATATAGACCAGATATTTTAGAATAGGTGAGGACCCTTAATCAATTAATAATAAACTAGAATAACATATTTCAATAAATAAATAGATAAATCAAAGTTGATGAAATTTTTGTTTCTATTTATACCACAATTCATATTTTCAAAAATTACTTATGCATATTATATATATCATAAAATTAAAGTTTATTATACTTTCAAAACACTATAACCAAAATATAAAAATTAATATATAAAATATGAAATTACTTAAGTTCTACTATCTTAAAAATTCAACTTAAAAATCAAAATTTATCCTACTAACATCCAATAATCATTAGAATCAGAAAGAACCTTAATTACTGGCTTTGCTTGCTCATTCACACATTCATTATATTTCATCTCAACAATTGGAAGGTGAACCATGTTTGTTTCTAAATCAGTTTCACGATCATCCACTTTTAGCTTAATCTAATTGAGAACTCTGACCCCGCCTGGAGTGTCCATGTCATTTTGACTATTTGAACATTTGTTTGAAGTGGTTGGATGAATTTCAAGATTGTGTTTCTTACAAACTGAAGTGGCTCCATCAAAATTAATTTTTTACTACCTAAAATAATATATTTTTAAGATAGTGATGGTTCATCAGAAAAAGAAGCCAAGGGAAGATTGAAATTTGTTTTGACATGGGATATTTAAATGTCTATATTTGTGGTTTCATTAACATGGTGTGACTTATTTACATGCTAGATTTTCTCTAGGGTTGGTGACTGAACTAGCAACTGATGTAGATTATTCTATAAGTGGTGAAAATAACAACTATAGGAATGAGATCAAAGTCTAAATATATGGCATCATAATCCCCTATCACCTCTATAGTTCTTAGGGTTAAAGGGTAAATTAATAAAAACATTTCAAAAATCAAGGTCAGTGGCATCAAAGTGAATTGACATTCTAGATACCCTTTTAGCATACCTAGGTTTTAATCTCCTAGCTTTAAACCCCCCTTAGGAATTTTCTATTTGGGTTCTATTGATTCATGCTACCAGAAGTCTGAATCCTTCCCCAAGAAAGATTATCATTGTCTCTACTTGATCCAGGTTGATTGTAGCCTAACATCTTATATATAATCTAAAATATATTGAAATATGATTATTTATGACTAAAAATCAACATGCATATATCAAATATAAAACCTAATAACTACTATATTACAATATAGTTGATCCTTAACCACTGACAAAATTTTACACTATTATCAAATGATTATTCAACTATTTCAACTAACTAAACTATACATTTATATGAAAACTACTAACTATGTCAAATCATTTTTAACCAAAACCATAAAATAAAATTATATTATTATAATTTTATTTCCAAACTATTATGTTATATCTTCATGATTTTCTATTCTCATTGTATGAATATTATCTTAGAATATAAATAGAACCAATTCAAATAATTGAAAGCAATATTTCTACAAATTCCTATTCATTACAAGTATTTCTCAATTGTAATATGTATAACTTTCTCAAAAATATAAGAGACCAAGTCATCAAAATATAAAATTCGAATAATGACTTATCTTTCAAGTCAATATTATAGTTTTTTTCTTTTAAAACTATAATCATATCTTATTGCTTTATTTATTCATGATTTTAAAATAACCAAGAAAATTGTAGATGATATAATATTTCACATTGTCAATCAAACTATTAATTGAAATAATATACTACAATTTTCATGAGAAAGTCATTCCCAATATCAGATTTTAATTACTTCAAAAAAAAATAATGTATGAAACATAACCAAAACAAAACATTATCTCCATCTGAAACATTATTTCAAAACTAATAAATAACCCATTTCAAATTTCTATGAAAACTATCAACACTTCTTTACTATTTGTTTATTTCTAAAACTTTAAACAAAACACAGAATACTTTTAAATGTATCAGATTTCCCAATATTTCAACCTTTATAAAACTTCAAACATGCAAAAAATTTATGTCCTCAATATTTTCAAACATCATTATATTATTAAAATAAAAAACCATCAAAACCCAAAAACTGAGATGCACAAATCTAGTAATAGCATCCATTATCTTCACAACCAAAATTTAACATATTATATCTATGACATAACCATGAAAAACCTAGTCTCTAAGACCTGGATTGGAAACTAAAATTGATATAAATTAAAATTATAGTTTTGAAATACTAAAATATAAAACATAACACCACTAAAAAATCATAATGCCTATTTTAATATACCCTTGAAACAATTCCTTTATAACATGATGAACATAAACCATGTAAAATATTCATAAAAAAATACACACAAAGTTCATCCCTACAAAACCCAAAGTGTCAACCAAGATTTTGAAAATATAAATGGTATGTTCAAAGCACCACTACAATCTATATTACTCACATAAATATATAATAGAATGCACATTCAAACAAAAAAAGCCTCAATATTCTCAAAATACCATGCTCAAAACCAAAAATTAACATGTTTGTATTTCATAAACCACCAAGATAAATGTATTTATAAAAAATTAAACCCATTCACATTGATACCTCATGCACAGAGAGAACATAACAACCACTAAACTATAAGCTTTTATCCTTCCAAAATAAACATGCACAAAAAGCTTATCAAAACTTATCACATACAGACCAAAAACCATATTTCTCTTCATGAAAATAGAACATCATTAGAAATAACTCATAAAATTATTCAAATCTCATTCATATTATTATTAAAATACCTATATGAATTTCCTTACAACTTTCCTTTCACAAATTTTGTCTACAACTCCAAACTCCAATTCGACATAGTAGCATTTCTAAAAGAAAGTTTTCATAGAATGACCAAAATAATGAAAACAATGTTATTTGTAAACCAAGTTCCCTGACATAAATATTGTGCTTACATGCATAACCACCATTGCCTCATTAAAATTGATACTATTACTTAACATTCCACCAACCAATTTAGTGACACTATCAAATTTAGTAATAACCAATATACCTGTTAAAACACTTACCAGCTTGTGAGATTCAAGGCATGTACTAAATTAATTAAATGCCTTAAACCACTATTTGATCTCAAAACATATACCACATTTCATATTAACTCACCTTTCCAGTTAAGCATGCCATGAAATCTACCAACTTTCCATTACAATGTTCATGTACCTCAAGACTACCAATTCAACTTGCCCTACACATAAAACCTTTGTGTCTCAAAAATGAGCTTATCATAGGTTAATATTATTAAAATTTCAAAAAAAATCATTTATCCATAAACCTTCATGATCGTAAAAAACCTTTATGCCTTTAAAAACTCTTATTCAAAATACCCTCAAAATCACTGAGTTTTTAAGGCCTGATAGATTTTTAAAAACTTAAGGTAAATGACATTAGTGATGACCAAATTTGACTTTTAGGTCAAATTTGGACCCCTTAGATAAAAAAAATTGGTTTTTTAGATGTTTATAGGTATAATAATTTTTCATAAGGCATGTTATATTTAATTTAATGTCTTTTTAGCCTTAGTCATGGTCTAATAAGTTTATTTGTCATTTTAGGTCATTTAGTAGGCTTTTAAGGGTCATAAATGCAAGTGGCATGGTTTACAAGGTGTAAAAGTATCCTAATTTAATTTAAAACATATAAGATATTATATTACATACCAATAATGTTAGTTTAATCAGAATCTCTCAAGCTATCTAATTGAAGATCAAGTAATCAACTAAAAAAGGGGAGTTTAACACTTATACAACCCATGGGGAAAGTTGACACAAGGGATAAGGACATGCAATGTATATTAATATTTTTAAAGTTAATTTATATTATTTACATTCTCTTTAAGTTCCATTTTTAAGCTAAAACTATTGTATTCCTTCTTTACCTTTCTAGACACACAGAAGTGACCAACAAGATTGTGCATAGTACAGATGGCTAAAGAGGTTTCAAGTCAAATTTTGGGAGATCATAGTACTATCAGATATCTTAATTTACATAATAATATTGAAATTATTGGTCAACCATGATTTACAAACCATCTATAAAAAGTTGACTATGTTTGTTTGCTCACTATTTCCTACACCCTATAGATTTTGCTCCATTTTGGATAAGCCCTTACAAATTAATTGGTGATGTTGACTCTAAAAGATGATGGATACATCATTATATGTTCTCCATTATTAGTTTCATGTTTCATGATATTTTTATGGGCATGTTGTCTCATATTATAGGAAGATGTCACCATTGTGAAACATCAATCAAGTTCTTTCTTTTTTAGAATGTTGGTCTTCTATAGGGGTCTCATGTGAGTATAAGATAGTGTTACAAAAATCTCAAGGCCATATGATTATCTCTTCCCATTTTTTATTTCATAATATCATGTTTTGGGCAACTTTCAATCTTACCATTCCTCTCAATCAACTCTTTGCTTAATTTTATGTTGAAACACACATGTATAGAGCTTGTTCAGCTTGTTCATGGAGTTATAATCAGGGTGTATTAGTTGTCAAAGTCATCAAGAGTTAAATAAAGTTATTTTATATGTTTATGGAAGTGAAAGACTAGTTACAAGCTCATTCATCATACCAAACAACCATTAGACACCCCTTTTTACTTTGTTATAGATGGCTACAAGTATTTTTCACATTGGAATGGAAGTTTTGGAGCTATTATTAAGATATAATTAATGAAAATCATGCATTTGGAGGGTTTACAATGAGTTTGAGTTGTTATGAGGCCATTCATGAATAAATTGTTTATCCATTCCATGTCTTGCCTGCATATAGCCTAATGCACACCTATAGGAACCTTTTGTTGACATCATGTTGAAGGTGAAGAGTTGGGAAATGTTTCAATATATTAATATTACTAAGAATGCATTGAGGTCATTGGTGAAAGAATATAAGTGATTATAAACATGTACACCTTGTACATTGTCCATTTCACTTACTACCTATGTATGTGCAAATGACCACCTACACGTGGTACCACAAAGTTTTGGAAGTCCTTATATGAGGAATTTAAAACATAAAAAATCCTTATTTTGGATTTTAGTATGTGGGTTCACCATTTTCAACCCATAAAAGGTGTAAATAAGGTGTACATGATTTTGTAAAGAATAAGGACTGATTTTAAGGATCTTTTTCCCAAAAAATGCAAATAGAGTTCCAACCTATTTTTTGAATATCTTATAGCATGGTTGCAATGACTTTTGAAGCACCTAAATTGGTAAATATTGTATCCTTTATTATGTAATATACCCATGAAAAAGATAAAGTTTAGAAAGTGAGTACAAGATATTAGTTAGGAGCCTTAGAGTTGCCTAAAAAAACACTAAAGACTTGCATTCATATCTATAGGTTTTGAGTTTTGGATGACAACTGATATCTCAAGAGAAACAAAGCATTATCTCATGACTAGAATGGTCCCATGGATTTAATAGTGTAAAAAATTGCATGAATACTATTAGTATGATTTTTGAGTGTAGTGTTTTAGGTTTCATGGACACATACAAGTGTCCCTTCTCAAAGAAATGTGCACCTACAATTGGGTATGGAAAAAATGACCCAAACTTGATGTTTAGGTGGTGTTTTAGGGCATATAAGGTGAATGAATGTATAAAAAATATACTTTGTGACCTTATTATTCATATAAGGTCTTGACATATCATTATTAAAGTCCAAATAGATAAATAAATACCTACACAAATCAAAAGGGTAGGATTTCATAGTTAGTATAGGGAGAACTCAGTTTGGTTAATTTAAAGTGCATGCAAATAGGTTGTAATGATTAAATAAACCTAGGTACACCTTCTTAAATCCATGATGATCTCCATAAACTTTTGGATGTGTGAAACAATTCTACATAGACCTATTAATGCCCTTTATGCACCTACAATTGAGTGTGTAGTCTTGGTGGAAGTAAGGAGATGAACATGATTTAGATGAGGAAGAGAGTTTGATATCAAATTGAAATGATTCATAATATATTAATAAATTATTTTAACATATTATAGGACCCCCTTCAATATGATCACCTACTCTTCCTACTAGCCAAAGGTATCAGTCTATACAGTTGCATTAGGAAACCCATGTTGCTCAATAGGTAAGAATAAGGAATCCAAATAAGAAGAGTGTTTTAGAGTGAATTACAAGCTTATTGAGAATGAATTATAGGTGGGTAAAATTTTTAATAAATATAGACATCTTGGAGTTAGCATTGAGAGGTCATTCTTAGGTGGAGGTGAAAAATGCAAGAAAATAGTCCTTTTGGAGGCCCTTTTTGGGAAAATTGAGTTGGTTAGGTTCCTAAATGGATGAATATGACTTATAAATTTTGTAAAAAGTTTCATCAATACCTTATACAACTCTTAAAATATTCACATTTCCTTGGGGAAGAGGAATATACCTATTGGTCCCAATAAATGGTGACTCATGGGGGAACATAGCAATATGTTAGAATTTAAAGACTCTGGGTTTAGAAAAATGATTATATTCCACTTCACTTGATAAAAAATACCATAGATATCATATTATGGTTCAAAAAAACCTTACAATTCTAGAATTAAGGTCAAATGCTATGACATACTCAAACTATGTGTGTGCTTTGATTCCACTTACATTTTGCCATGGGATTCAAGAAACAGCTTCTAGTTTCATGTCCTCAATCACTTATATTAACTTATAGTATACTAAAATGTTCATTATGAACCATGGTTTAAATTAGGGAAGGCTTGGGCATTGTTATGCTATTAGCTAGGCATCTATAGTCCTGATAGGGATACATTTGGATCCATTCATGGCCTTGCTACACTACCAATAAGGCATCTAAAGCCTCGATGGATATTTATAAAATCACCTTTACTTGAAAGATTTAGATTTTTAATTGTATCCTAATTTTTTATTTTCTTAGATCTTTATGCTTTAAATAAGGTTGGGAACCATGATAGCTAGTTTTTAAGATTTGGTCAAGTATTTGATATTTATAAAATCATCTATGGTTGCAACTCTTATCCTACATAAGGATGTTAATTAAGTGCTAATTTAGGGTATACCTTGATAATTTGAGTCTCCATTCCCCAAGTGTAAGTCATCTTAAAACTATTTTGAGGTTGAGATAATGGTTAAGGTGTAATGAAATGATTTAGCCTTTCTATTAGTGTTTATTAGTTTCTCTAAGGTATAACATCATGATTTATATTTTAGAGCCATGGTTACTCCATGTATAGGATTCATACCTTCAAAACCTGAATTGGGGGGGCATGTTTTCCAGTAAAATTCATAACTTTTGACCTCAATATTGTCCCTAGGGACTTATTTGGATTAAGGAACCAAGAAACACAAAGGAAACACACAATAGAAAGAAAGACATAAAAGAAACAACCCAAAACAAATGAATATATACATGTTTATGTACAAACAAGGGACAAGAAGGAAAGAATTGAAATGAAACTAACTAGCCTATTGACACTAGTCTAAATATCTTACAAATTTATTCCATGAAGACCGTAGGAAGAGAAGTGGATAAATAATGCTTGAGGTATTGCCCATTGGTGGGTGATGTAAACTCTACTCCTTTTAAATATTTGAGCTTGAAAACTTTATTGCCTGATGTTTCTACAATTTGATATGGGCTAATCCACAAGGGTGTCAATTTTCCATGCTTACCCCTAGGCTCAAATGCCTTATCCCAAAGAAGAACTGGGTCTTCTTGTCTGAACACTATGATTTTGGATATTTTATCAAACCATAGTTTTACTATGGTTTGATATGTACTAAATTTAGAAAAGGATTTCTCCCTTGCATCTTCCATATGAATTATCTCCAACAATCTAGAATTTTCTAGATCTTGGCTATCCTCCATGTATTCTTGCATAAATTTATATGTGGGAAACTTGAGAGAGATAGGAAATATGGATTCTTGTCCATACACCAATAGGAATGGTGAGATGCTTAAGGCTTGCTTGATACTTATCCTATTAGTCCAAAGTGCAAATTTAAGGAACTTGTGCCAAGTCCTTAGTTTGTCTTCAATAAACTTATTGATTTCCTTCATTAAGTTTTTATTTATTGACTCAAAGAATATATTCCATTGGGGATAATAGTTGGATGCAAACTTGAGAGTGATGTCATTATCATAATCCCATTTTGTCATATCTATATATATGAAGGCATATCCATTATCACATACTAGAGATATTGGGGTCCCAAACTTGGTATAAATGTTTTCTTCTAAGAAGTTGATCACTTACTTATTTTTGCATTATTTGGTGGCTATAGATGTAGTCCACGTTGTATAATAGCCTATGGTAGTAAGGACATATTTATGTCATTCAAACTAGTTGAGGTTTATTACATCAACAAAGTATAACCCCTATTGAGAAAAGGGTTTGTCAATCATGACTGGCTATAGAGGCATTATTTCCTTTGGCTCTTTATTGCTAAAAATTTGGAATGAATGGCATTCCCTCACATGCCTATTAGCATATTTAAAATTATTTGTCTAATAATAGCTAGCTCTAATAATTTTTTGGGTTGTGGTTTTCCAAATGGATGTCCATTGCTTATCTTTTCATGAAAGGTGCTCATAATTTGGGTGGCTTCTTCTTTTGAAACACATCTCAAGTAGATTCCCTCAAAGTTAATTCTATATAAGATTACATTCTTGATCAAGTAGTGGGTTAACTTTATCCTTATGTCCCTCTTTTTCTCCCTGGATAGACTTGTATGATAAGTACCATTTATTATTAAATGTACGATTGGATCATACCACTCACTAGCTTGAGAAAGTTTTGTTGATCTACCTACATAATACTTAGTCTAAGATTAGTATTAGTAATCATTTAAATGAAAAATTGTCACCTTACTAATTTTTCTGTTTTCATCTCTATGTCATATTCTTGCAAGATTGACATCAACTCACCTCTACCTTCTCCTAATTCATTCTAACTTAACATAAGTTTGGTAGCAGGATCAATTAAAATGGTATGCACCTTATTTCTAAAGATGTAATGCCTAAATTTATTAATAGCCTTGACTAATGCATATGCCTATTTATAAATCAATGAATAATTTAACTTAGCATTATTGAAATTAGTACTTGTAAAATCAATTGTGTGATCACACCCCTCAATTTTTTGAGTTAACACTTTAGTCATAGTGTGGTTAGATGTAAATGAATAGAGGTAGAAGTCCCTTGAAAAATCATGACATATAAGAATTGGAGCTTGACTGATGGCCTCCTTGATGTCATTAAATGCTTTTATATAATTTTCATTCCATGTGACTTTGACATCCTTATTTACCATGTCATTCAATGGTTTGATAATTTTTGCAAAACCAGAGATAAAATTTCTTAAAAAAATAATCTTACCAAAAAAGGACTTTAGCTCTTTATTACTATTTGGAGGTTCTATTCTAGATATGGCCTCTACTCTTTCAGGATCTATAGAGATCCCATCCTTAGTTATAACATTGCCTAATAATTTCCATTTAGTCACATAAAGGATACTCTTTTTAGGGTTCAAATAAATTCCATACCTTCTACATCTTTCAAAAACTTATTATAAATGCATGAAGTGATATTCCCTATTTTTAGAAAAAAAACTATTAGATTATCCATATATATGATAATGCACTTACCAATCAAGCCTTGGAAGGCATGGTGCATAGCTCTTTAGAAGGTGGCTCCTATATTTATTAGTCCAAAATGCATTCTCTTATAAGCAAAGGTTCTTCACTTTGTTGTGAAGGTTGTTTTCATCTAGTCCTCTCTATTAGCTAATACTTGGTTTTAACCTCAAAATCCATTAAGAAAGGACATCATAGGTGATCCTACAACAACCTCAATTACTTGGTCTAGGGAAGGAAGGGGGCAGTTGTCCTTTTTTGATGATTTGTTTAAATTTATAAAGTATATATAAAGATTAATCTCATTATTGTCATTCTTGACTAGCACCAAATTGGCCACACATGTAGAGTACCTAATGGGAGATACTATCCTAGCATCTAGAAGTTTGTTGACCTCTTTAAAGATCATGGGTTCTCACACTAGGTTTACAGGCCTTTGTTTCTACTTGAAGGGTTTGCAGATCTCTTTAAGGGGTATAGTATGTGTGATTAACCTTGGATCAAAAAAATTTAGGTCATCATAGGACCATGCTATGGCATCCTTTTATTGGGCAAGAAGTTCCTTCCCAACATTTACCAGTTGAGGTTGGTCATGAAGGCCTAGATCAATAACATTATAGTCCTTCCCATTTAAATTGGGAAGCTTAGAAGCCTCAATAAAATTTTCATAATCAAATACTCTCTCTAAAGCAATCACTCCCTTTGGGATCACTCAACTGAATGACTTTAGCATTAAAATTATCTTCCCTAGATATACTTCCATCAACTTGATCAATAAGATGAGCATCAAATGCTTCATATTTTTTCATGAAATATAATATATGTCAATCATCATTGAAGACTTAGAAGTGGTTAATATTATTCGACACTAAAGGATAAGGGATTAGTTCAATGTTGAAATTAGGGGAGTCATGATTAGGCATGAGGTTAGCTACAATAGATGCCAATTAGTCATCTACTTGATTCTATTCCCTTGGGATGGAAGTAATTTCAAATGAATCAAAGGATTCAATCATATTCTAAAGTCTAAACTTATATCTTTTTAAATATGAAAGTTTAGATTGGTATTTGATTCTAACCTGGTTAACCACTAGTTCTAAATCCCCATAAACTAGTAGTTATTTAACCTTATTTTTTATATTAAATTGTAAGCCAAGGATAAGGGTTTCATATTTAGTGTGATTTTTAGTACAAGGTAATTGGATTCTATAAGAATCATGGTACCTTTTTTTAATGGGATCAGTTAAAAAAATACCAACATCTAATCCAAAATTACACCTAGCACCATCAAAGTGCAGTTTCCACAACATAGGAATAACATAAGCATCCTTGGTATCACATACCTTATCATCCTATATGGTGAAAATCCCTAAGTTTGAATCTATTATGTTGACCCTCTCATTCACAACATTGTATTTAGTTAACATATGCTTCATTTTTGGTTCTCTCTCAACTCTAACCTTATTGGGGACACCTTTCCAAGGTAGCCATAGATGTGAGAAATCTATGGAAATGTAACCATTAAAAGACTTAGTCCATTACCTACTAAATAATATTCCATAAACATAAGGTATTTCAACCACCTGAATGTCAATGAATTATTGCACCCTAGGCTCAGAATCTAGTTGCATAAGATAATTTAATACTTCTCCTACAACTTTAACCCTAGATTTTTCTAATTGGGTGACAAACCTATCAAAATTTATAGGGGTTAAAAAAATTTACTTGCATATTATTAAAAACATGATATTAGTAGATGTTATTGAATTTAATAAGTAATTATGCAAGTTCTTATCAAACATCCTGATAGTGAGCAAGAAAGGAAGAGACTCAGCTTTGGTTTTATGAACTGTTACATTATCATGATCAATCTTAAAGGGAATATGATTTCTTGACAAAGATTATAATAAGAGATCCCTTTACTCTGTAATCTATGTGAGTTCATGCAATGTTATATTAACCTTTATTTTCTTCATGTCCTCAACTATGTTATAACTAGTTTTCTTAGAAGAACTAGGAATCTCAACATTGGGTTTAGAAGTACTCCCTTTTGGTGGCTCTAGATTATTACTTGAATAGGTTTCAAGGGGAGT
This sequence comes from Torreya grandis, assembly GCA_037957365.1. NCBI lineage: Eukaryota > Viridiplantae > Streptophyta > Pinopsida > Cupressales > Taxaceae > Torreya > Torreya grandis. The sequence goes on from JARHVA010002236.1 coordinate 2,200,309, forward strand.
TAAAAAGTTACTTATAGGCATTGAGGTAGTCAAGGGCTACCTTTTCTCTCTATTCATCAAGGGATATGTCTTCTTTAAGAACTACTAAAAGGTTTATATCTCCTTAGGGACCTCATCAGGTTCATTTTCTTCTTGAAAGGGTAAATCAAAGGAGTCCACCATGAAGGAATTCTTAGATGGATTATATTTAGAGGATATTACACCACTTTATTTTAAAATTTAAAAAATTTAGAGCATGAGTTGCATGTTTTGACAATCTGGTTGTCTGTCATGAAATAGCAGTAAAGTAAGATAGCTGTTCCATAATATGTATATATTTTTGGTGGTTGGGAGACACCTTGGCCCATTATTTGTGAATCCTTATTGATACTTAGTGAATTAAATTCCTAATTTAATCTATATACTAATCTCAATGGATGTTTATAATGTGGCTAAAACTAAAATGATCATGGTGTAAAAATGAGCAAAGAGAACGGTAGGGTAGAAAAGGAATAAATGACTACCAATTTTAGTCCTAAACATTATAATAAAGTATTAATGGAAATAAATAATCATTTAAAAATATATAATGAAAAATATCCTAAGCTAAAATATCACTATATATCAAGAAAAAATTAGAGGAAAATGTTTAAGAATCAAAAGTAAGAACCAAGTCTACTTTAGGGATTTACCACTATAATCAAATAGCCATTACACTCTAAATATAGAGAAAATTAAATGAAGTACAACCTGAGATATTTCAATTAATATAAAATAAGCACAAATTAGAAACCCTTTTATTATGGAATGTTATTCAAAATTCAAAGACACTATTCAAATTCAAGAACTCTACTAACAATTGAGAGAAAATATATATTAGCAATTAACAAATCAAAATGGAAAATCCTTGAATAATTCCTTGATTCTATTAATTACTTCAATTATATAAAGTTACTCAAAAATATCTCTTTTTACAATGGTGATACATGCCTTTAAAGGAAAAATAGGTAGTATACCGATTAGTTACAAAATACAAGTGTACAAAAGTAAGGATAGTTATCCTTATAATATTTATAATACATGTGCCTTTTCAAATCATACTAACTTAAAGTCAAATATGATAAAAAAATAACATATGCCATTATAATGGAATATTCTATTATAAAATGTTACCTAATTTCTATTAGAATCGAATATTATTATAACTTGTTGGTGGGTCCCCTATTTATTATTGGAGGATGCTCATGGTCCTCTCATGTTTTTTTCAAACTATCTTGAGATAAATGATAGGTTTCATGATGCACTCCTCTTCTTGGTCTTCTAGCTCATTGGATTCTATCATTTCAAGCCAAAGCCTCCTTGATGCTTCTAGATTCATTGATCCTCTCACCCACATTAAATATCATACCCAAGATCTTGTTGTTATCCTATCCAAACTGACCTTTGATTTTCCCTTGGATTTCTTGAGTCACCAAAGTGGCCCTATGATTAAACTCTTCATCACTGATGAGGCCAAGGGTGGTAGGTTGTGTAGGATTGATAAGCATGGTCCCAAGAAGTTTCTCAATTTTTCTAATAATCTCATTGTCATTTTTTATAAGCCTCATCACCTTGGTATGCTAGGTACTCAAGATATAAACCTTATCAATAATAATCCTCAAGATTATGCCTAGGTATCCCATATTTATGGTTCTAAATTTTGGGATCTGCTTCTTTTCTTGAATGTTGAGTAGTTGAGTAATCTTGTCCTCTGAGGCCTACCAATGGGTGACCAAGTCTTTTGTTAATGTATCTTGGTCCTGTAGTTAACTCTACCTCATCTTCATTGAATTTAATTCCTCAAACATGTCATAGAATAACTCATCAAGCATCTTGATCATGGCATTTGGTACCAATCAGATTGCCTAAGATTGTAAGTTCCCCTTCTTCCTTTCTAAATTTTGGATCCTTTATTTTAGACCCTAGACTCCAACCTTGGCTTATTATTATTGTGCTTCTATTAATATTTCCACATCAATAATATTAGAGGGAATAATTCTAGACCCTAGAATCCAACCTTGGCTTATTATTATTGTCTTGGTTATTATTCTCTCTAATCCCACTATCTTAAGATTGAAATGAACTATGGTAATTAGTCCTGTGAACTAGGGAGGTTTTTGGAACTCCACTCCTAATCTAGTAAATGCTCTTAGAGCATTAATCTTCTTACCTCTTAATCCTTGGGAGACCATGATTCTCCTCTCTTCTTAATCCTTCATTATAGCCTTTATCAAAGGCTTCATGTCATCATGTACAACCACACCAACTCTTGTCATGGCTGATGGCTAGCAGAGAGATGGGATCTTTTGAAATTTTCCATATATGAACTAGTCAAGGATGGCTGGTCCATGAATTATAAATTCATCACTAAAGATATTGACTTCACTAGTGGGATGAGTGAAGGTGATTATAGGTTTCTTACTTAGTTCTACTACGACCAAGGCCAATTCTAATTTTATCTTCTCTTCAGGTGACATGAGAATTAACTCCTTTTCTATGGTTCCCTTTGAGGGGTCCTCCTCTCCCCCTAAGCCATAGGATTTTACATGTTCCTTAAGGACACCCTCAAGTGTCTCTTATGGCTCTAAGACTATCATGCCAACATACTAGATTGGAGAAGGTGGTGTTTGTTGCATGGTTGAAGGTAAAGGTCCTTCTCTAGGTCTTTCTTCTAATTTTACTTCTCCAACCTTCTCCTTTCCTTTGCCTTGATCATCCTAAGTTTTCTCAACTTGATATTGTTGCTCTACTTGAGGTTGCTCATGAGCTATCCTCAATAACACAGATAGTAAATGCTACTTAAAAGGGTGTATTTTCCATGTTTCCCCAAATGGATTGTTGTCCTTGACCAATCTATTCTCTAGCTTGATGTTGTGGCCTTGGATCCTAGCCAACACTTCCTCATAATTCTTAGCTCTAATGTATATGGTGTCATGGACACCCAATTGGTATACATACTCAAGTTTGATATTTTTCATTTAAATGTTCTCCTACTTTGTTTTTTGGATCAAACATCTTGAGTTTATCTAGTAGAAAGACAAATGAATTTCTATGTGTGACCATAACCTCCACCTACTTCCAGTATCTAATTATGATTTTCCTAATATCCAATAAGGAGGGGTGAATCAGACATTTCCTCTTTTCGTTGCAAGCCTTATAGTTTATAAGGATGAACTAGGAAGCAATCTCCTACTCAATTATTTTATTCAAGACATGCACTGGTAGGTTATAAGGCTGGGACATAATTCCATCTATCCTAATGAATATGTAATCAAGATATTACCATAGGTCCCCAATCATCTCCACACACTTTTTGATGAGGGGTTGAAGCTTACGCATGGGGAAACCTATGATGGCCTAAAATATTGTTAGGAAAATTCATTCATAGATAAAATTCATTTGATTCTTATACTTAAATATGTGAAGCTTGGAATAGTGGTGTGAGATGGTTGTCCTACCCTCTAGGGACCAATTCTTGATGCCAGGGAAGGTGACTAAAGTAAGAAGGGCATTAAGTAGGTAATACATCATGTAGAATTGATTGAAGGTATTTCTCTTGATGGTGATGAATTTTTTAGCAAGGAAGATGATGATGAAATCTCTAATTAGAGGCGTAAGTTTTTCTTCCACCAAGAAGTACACATATGAGACCCAAACCTTATTTTCATAAGTGGTCCAAGGGGCACCAAATGCTCTATTCAATAGGGCCATAATCACCATAATAACCTCTCTAAAATGGATGAAAGGATTTTACCATTAAGGGTTCTAGATATGTGAGGCCCTTGGTGGAGATAATGTGTGAGGATAGAGTCCAGGTTTTGGCTATTGGTCAATTATCTCATTTTGGGAAGTTCCACATGGGGAAGAGGGAGCTTATAGTACTTTTCAAAAGTAATAAGGGAAATGTATGCTACCTATTTTGAGTTACCCTCTATAATAATCCATTAAACATTAATAATATAATTAATAAAAATGGGGGCAAGGACATCTATTCAGTGTAATACCCCTAGTTTTTCCATGACATCATGAAGGCTGGACATCTTGATTGTAACTAGGTCACAATGTTGTCTATTGGTGGTGGAATTTATCTACTCTTCCTTTGAGATGGGTTGTAATTATTATTTCATAAATAAAATCTCATACCAATTCTTAATTCCATGTATTTTTATCACTATGAGGTCCAATTTTGTATCCCTACATACCTATCTCTTATTATCTGTCATCAAATAAAGCTCGACCTCTTCTTTCAACTACTGATTGCTAGCTACCATGGTCTCTATTCCTTACTAATTATTCCTGCTATATTGTAGATGATCTTTGTGAAAGCTCTCTCATGCTTAGAAACAAAATTAAGTTATCCTTTGATTGAATTATATAAAATTGAATCCATTTAGGTCACTTTTATGCAGGGTTTAGGGTTTTGGAGCCTTAATCCTAGAAGATATCTAGGAATTAGCTTATATGTGTTCTATATTTTATTTGGACCCTTGCATTTATACCTTCATGTTTTGGAGCCCAAAATATATTCATTTTTATACTTTTCTAATTATATGGATCTTATGTGTCATTAGTTTGGATCTTTCACAACATTTTTCGTAAATTCCATTTGAACACTAGCCATTGGTATTTAAAAATACCTCCTTTTCACTCTATAGGATCAAAATCCTAGATTAGCTCAAGTTATTAATCATAATTTGGATACTTATCTTTTAATTAGTTCCTATGTCTTAAGCATTATAGTCATGACACTTGGCGTGCTCACGTATCTTCCCCATATTCTGAATCTTATGTCAGTCCTTTATCAAACAATCATTGGCCATGTGATGGGTCTATAGGTTCTTAGGGTTTTGTTTAAAAGTCTTTGGGTACCTTCACACTATTAGATCAAATATAACAATAAATCATGTATTTTTGATCTATGAAAATGTATGAATGTTAAGTTAGTACACTTCTAAAATTCATGACTTAGGCTTAAGTTCCTTAGGCTAAGGTTTATTTTATGTTTATTAAGCATGGGACAAACCTTAGGCTAATGATTTTGAACCTAAGTTATGATTTAAAAGGGGTCAAGGTATAAGCATTCTATGTTAATGTATGCTTCATGTTTAGCAAACATAATGAAAATATTAGGCTAAAATACTTATGCCATGTGTCATAAATGATGCCCAAAATAGGTTCAACATGAAATGATAATCTAAAGTTTACATAGTGTAAGTCTATGATTTAAGGTCCATTATGTAAACTTAAATGTGGATCCTTAAATAATAGAGTTAGGTTAGGTAAAATTTGTACATATATTTGTGTTCTATAGATCAAGGCTTCCATTTTATGCATATTTTTAAACATTTCCATTAGCTTGGTGAGCCACTTTAGAATAAAAAAATGTTTTTAGATTTCATTTGAACACTAAGTAGGATATTTTATTGGATTAAATTTGACAATCTCATGGATGTAAAATAGATCCTCATGGGTGTCAATTTATGTTCACATGAATATCAATTTTAAACTAGTGACATTTTGATTTTGTTGGACTTAAAGATGATGGTCACATGGGTGTCAAGTTCATCTTTTTGGACATTTAGATGGCAGTCACACGTACGTCAATTTTAAGTTTATCAAAATCTTTAGTGCCAAGCGTAAGGATTCCACTTTGAATTTATGTAGGGCCTCCTAGTGTCTCAGTTTTAATTCACTCCATTCAATTAAATGTTGTGATAAAGTGAAAAATGTGGGATCATGAACTAGAGACTTACTTTTGATTGGCTATCATGTCGATTGGTTCCCCTTTCCTTTTAATCCTCAAATGTAATGGTGTCATGTGTCCATATTTAGAGCTAACTATATCCATTTGAATTTTTAATTATGCTTCACTCCATCTAATTAGGTTTTTATGAGTAAGCATGGATCATCATATTACCCAAAATGTAGGTTATTTAAGCTTAAGTTTAGGTTATCTTCACTCTGTTGGATCAAATGTTGTGATAAATTTATAACCATATGATATTGAAAAGCATGAGGAAGTTAATTTTAGGACCATACAAGAAATAAAAACGCAGGCATAAGGTGTTAATACTAAGTTCATGATGGTATTAATTAATATATCAAGGCCTTAGTATTAAAGTCTTAGGCTAAATTGGGGAATATAAAAGGACCTTGCACAATGACATTTAGTTAGGCCATAAGGAACTTAAAAAAGGGGAAAATAATGAAGGGGGTCAAGTTTTTTAGTTAAGTCAACCTAAGATATGCATTTTATATCTATGTCCAAAAAAATGATTCTCGCAAATTTGGGTTCCCACCTTTATTCAAATTTAAACCAAGGGTTTGTTAAGGTTTTGGAATGTAGACTTCTCAAGGATGCACACCATAGAACGTACAACTAATAGTCAAATAAAATTCATTAGAAATATCAGTCTAGATTAAATCAAAATAACACCTTATACGCTTACCTCTTAACAATGATGTTTTGACCTTGGATCCTACCCAACACTTCCCTATAGTTCTTCGTTCTGATGTATATGGTGTCATAAACACCTAGTTGGTGTACATACTCAAGTTTGAGATTCTCGAGTTTTAAATATTCTTATAATTTGTTCCTTGGATCCCACATCTTGAGTTCATATAGTTGAAATCCAAATGAATTTCTATGTGTGATCATAACCTCCACCTAGTTCCAATCTTTAATTATGATTTTCCCAATATCTAATAGGAAGGGGTAAATGAGACCTAGTTCTTACTTGTGATTCTTAAACATTTTCCTCTAAATTTTTATTGATATATAGTGACATTTTAGCTTAGTATATTTTGAATCATATATATTTTAAATTAATATTCATTTTCCATTAATACTTTGTAATAATTTTTAGGACTAAAACTGGCAATCACTTATTTATTTTCTGCCCTACCCTTCTCTTTACTCTTTTTTACACCATGATCATTTTAGTTTTAGACACATTGTAAATATACATTTAGATGAGTTTTTAAATTAAATTATTAATTTAATTAACTAAATATGAACAAGGATTCATAAATATTGGTCCAAGGTGGCTCCCAACCACCAAAATTATATAAATATTGTGGAAGAGTTATCTTACTCTGTGGTTATTTCACCACAGACAACTAGATTATCAAAAATTTAAATTCATGATTTGAATTTTATAAATTTTAAAATTATAAGTGTTATTTAAACACTAAGGGAACTTTTTTTATATTTATAATCATTAACAATAACTCACTATTTTGTCTTAGAGGTCAGCCAGTCAATAAAAATTAGGGTTTGGCAAAATAAGCAAACGAAGCCAAAAAGGTTAAGGAACTTGATGGAAATATTTAGAAACATTAAAGAACATATTTTTAGGTATATTAAATTTAAATATGTGATAGGAATCACTAGGTAAATCTTATACTTCTCAAAATGATCAAAACACCCTTGCATATAGTCCAACTAGACAAGCTCCAATGAGGCCTAGTTGGTGAATGAGAGGAAGAGATGAGAAAGAGAGTTTTAAGAATTTTATTATGTTTTTGTAAGATAAATGACATAAAATAAAACATGATATACCTTATTCAAATGGATTAAACTAAACATAATAGTCCAAACCTGCAAAGGTTATAGTCAGGGCTAATAAAGATGTTTAGGCCTAGAAACCAAATGTGAGACCAATGTCACTTTCAGATCTAGGAATGGATTTAAATGGAATAAAAATGTTCATTAGGTTATAAAATAGATTTTAAATCTTTTTATTTTCATACAAAGCACAATAAATAAATTTTTTGGCTTAGGAACCATGTTATGGCATGTTCAAATGGAGAAACAAGTTTGATAGGCTAGTTTTAAATAATCACATATTTCATGAGACTATGCATGGATGAAAAAGGAATTTATAGGTGTTATTATGGGTCATTAGGATAATTATTTTATAATTTTTTTTCATTTTTAACATCAAGTTTTATGAAAAAAACTTAAGAATGAAAACTACCTAAAACCCTTGCAAACCCTTAGTCAAGACCCAATGAAGTAAATGAAGTTGGTTAACTACTATAATGACATAGTTTGACCATGAAATTGATTGGAAATTTTATATGACTCTCTTAGGATCCTCCCCACACTTTTGAGTTGTACAAAACTATACAGACAAGGAACAAAATAGGGTAATTTTTACTATTTTATGTGTTTTGTAGGTTCTAAAAGGAGTATAAAAATACAATAAAGTTTATGATAAATATATATACTTATGATAACTCACTATTTTAATTTAATTCTTTCTAAAAAATCATAAGTTTTCAAATAATATCTCTCATCTTAGTGCGTGAAAACTAGCATAATGAACATGAAGCTGAAAAGTGTGAAAACCTCAAGTGGATGTCCTTTTAAGGTGTACCTGAGAAGTCTAAGGCCATGAAGGGTCTTTCAAAGTGTCCTCCACTCCTCCCATGGATTTCATGGAAAATTATCCAATTTTGATGCCAAGTATGAGTGGTGAGTAAAAGAGGAGTTTCTTATACTATATATGATGATGGCTCATTTCCTAAAGTTTCTAGATGACCAAGACTAAAACCAATGCATATAGAGGAATGTATGAAATAATTACCTATAATTACAATAATTAGACTTATCCATAATTATTTTTAGTATTTTCAAACAAATATGGATGATGAAGGTAGTTTTTTGAGCCAACATAAGGAATTTGATACCACTTTTCATGATTTTCATGCCTTGTATGGACATTTGTACTTCTTGACATTTAATGTTTCATTTCACATCTCTTTATAATTAATATTTAACCTTTTTTATTATCTTTAAAAGTTTCCAAGTTACCTTTATACTTACCTTATCTTATCCCTCTTGAAAATGCTATAAGTAGTGACTCTTTTGGCTATTTTGAGCAGCCTCCATTGGTTAATAGTGAAACCCTATATAACTTTTTAGTTTAATGTCTCTTGAAGAAATTAAAATTGTGAATTTACCTACTTATATGTTGTATAAATTATTTTTGTTGCAATCTTGTTGGTCTAGTCTAATAGAAGATGATCTTTTCTAGCATATTATCCTTGATTGTTCACCAAGTGTGCATAAGATTAATTGTTATAGGTATTTTTTAGTGTTTTATTTTAGTTTATAAGTGTTTTAGAAGTTTTATATGATTTTATTCTCCAAAATATCATTCATCATCCCTCCTACACATCAATATACCTCTTGAACCTAGCATATGAAACATTAATGTAACAATCTATCTTGAGTGGTGAGTTTTATGTGAAAGAAGCTTTGATTTATCTTAGTAGTATAATTTTATTTAATAAGAGTAAATTAATTTTTTGTAAATCACCTCTTATCTTTCTAAGTTTTTATTCTTAACCCTTTTCATGAAAAATTGATAAGTGAAAGAGTGTTTCAAAGAGTGCATTAAGGGAACTAACCCTTCTAAAGATTCATCTCACCAAATTGATTACGCATAATAAGTGAGATGTTTCCATTGTGCCAATTAGATGATGAGAGATGAGACATCTCATCAATGGGTAAAAATATAAGTGACAACATTTTTTGGCATGCCCGATAGGACTCTAAGTACTAAAAGATTATCCAAATTGGTGATGGTCTTAGGATATTTGCAGTCACAGGAACATCTACATTTAGTACCTAGTGACTCTGATAAGTTTCTAACTCTCTATTTGTTGACCATTTATTAAATTCCATGCCAAAGGTGACCACTAGGTCTGCTACTAATGGTATACATTTTGGGTTTTGGCAATTGCCTTTATATTTTGTCAAAAGATTTGGATTTATGGATACTCATCCTTATTCAAGGGAGTTAGTGTTTAATAAATCTATTTTTATACTTAGTTAAAACCTTAATACACATAAACCACATTCAAATATGGCAAGACATCTTACTTTTGTATCCTTCACCAGATCATCTCCTTTGAATATTGCCTAATATGAGCAAATTCTTGGAGCAGCCCTTAAGAGTGTTCCATATTTTAGGGGAGAAGGTCCTATCACTCTCGTTGAGCATATTAGGAACGTGGAAAACCTATGTAACATCCATAATATCACTCAATATAATATATCCATTAGGTTTTTAACATTCTCTTTCAAAGGGAAAGCTTTATATTGGTATAGAACTCTACCAAAAAAAAATATTGCTTCATGGGATGAACTAGGTAATCTATTGTCTAAGAGGTTTGAAGAGAAGAGTGATTATTTGTCAATATATGTTAAATTGACCATTATAAAGATGGATCCTTAAGAGTTAATGAAAGATTTTAAATATATATTTCAAAAACATGGGATAGGATTCCAACCCTTGTGAGACCTACTCCAAATTATGCCTTCTTGTATTACCTAAAAACATTAAATAGTGATATATCCATGATGATCCAATACATGGGTGGGAATACATTACCTAATACCTATGATATATCTATTAATGTTGAGAATTATCTTGTTCAAGTAGGGAATATTTATCCTAAACCACCAATGCCATTATTCCCTAATTTACAGCCTCCTAGTCAAGTTACATTACCTACCTTGGTTCCTTTGCCTAATAGTCAAGAAAACTCTAGCCTTACCCATACCAATGAGATTCACGAAGTTAAGAGTTTTTTTCAAAGTGTTAAAAATAAATTGGTTACTCTCAAAATACAACAATCTCAAAATTATAAGCCTTACCAATCCTACAATTAGTTTGGACAAAACAATAGGCCTCCTTTTCAAGGTAATTCTCAAGGACAAGGAAAAATAAATAAAGATAGACCTTACCAAATTTTCAATACTAATTCCCCATAATCCTATAAATCTCTTTTTCCCATTGAAATAAACTTTGTTCAATAAAAACCATGTTATCCTTCCTATGACCAAAGTCAAGACCAAGTTGCATATGCTAATGAAATGCCTAATCAAGCCATGACAATGTAAGGTAGTCAAACACCTCAAGTTTCCAATTTTGAGGTTATAATACAAAATGTAATGGAAAATGTACAAACCCAATAATATTATATTCTTATAAATCATTTGGAGGGAGACTTTTGTGACATCAATCATTTTGGAAATTTAAGTAATATGAATGCTAGTGTATCCTCTAACACTAGATCTGAGAAGAGGGGTGTTGAAGAGACACGAGGGAAAAATCAAGAACCTATTTTAAATCATAAATCACCTCCAATAGTAGGTGGGTCTATATTAACTCCTAAGGTGCAAGAAAATCATAAATTTCAATGTTCAAAACTTTCTCCTACACATCCATCTTCATAAGCTACACCACAAGGTACTAGTGCTTCTAAAGAGCCTTTTAAGATGAGCAATCCTTATATCAATGTTGTGGATCAGATGAATAATTTACACATGAATATTTAATTATGGGGTTAATTTAAAATATAGGGAAAAAATATAATCCTTCAAAAAGAATTGATTGGGCTAGGTAAACAAGCTTGATTAGTTAGGACTAAAAAAGTTGTTTTGGTGAATGTAACCTAGCCCATTGATGGACAAGTGAATAAAACTAATAATATTCTTCCTTTTTATCTATCTTTTATCATTGGTGATTTGTTATTTCATAATTTTATCATATATAGTGAGGCTATCACTTTAGTTATGCCCAAGTCAATAATGGATAAACTAGGCCTCAAGTATGAACCAATGGCTAAAGGAGTTCTATAATTAGATGGATCACTAGTAAAGACCTTGGGAGTAGTCAAGGATTTGAATTTTATTTTAAATTATTTTCCTACTTTTTCCATCCCTCATGATGTGGTTACTGCAAATTTACCCCCATACTTTGCTTTTTGTTTGTCAAGAGAGTTTATAGCCAAGATATGTGGATAGTTGGCAACCAATTGGTCATATATGGTTTTCAGAACAAAGTATGGTACAAAGGTAAAAATTGAATCAAAGCCTATTCATCATAATCTTTTAAATCCCTACATGCCTAAGGTTGAAAATGTCAATTATGTTATTCTTGATGAGGAGGAGCTTCACATGGATCAATCCCCAACTTATTTTCTTGAAGGAGTTTATGATTTATATCTAGATGAATGGGGAGTTGAGCATTATGAACATGGTCCATAAAAATTCATAGAGGAAACTAGTCTTGGAGTGTAATGCCTTCATGAGGAGGACTCTTTCATGTCACATTTGATGAATCCAAATGAAAACATGGATGGTTTATGGTATTTATTTTAAGGATCTAAAATCAAGGTTGTATTAGGTGGTGGAGTAATGTTAGTTTCCCCATCCAAGGAAAGGTAGTAATACACTTTTATATTTCACTTTAGTTATACTTTTAATGTGTCAAAATATGAAACCCTCAATCATGGCCTTGAGTGGGATAGAAAAAGAGGTGTTAAAGAGTTACAAGTTTATGGTGATAATGAGGTTATTGTGAATCAAGTAAGAGTGATCCAAAACTCAGAAGTTCTAATTGATAAATATTTCAATAGCATAGAAATAACATAGTAACAATGAATTCTCTGAGAAGAGATGTAGTATTACTCAAGATTACAATACAAATATATGCTTATCTCTGGGAAGAGATGTCTGTTTTCACATTTTAGGTTACCTCTTTATTTATACACATTTTTAAAGCAAGGGGAGGATGTGTAAGGTCAAAAATATCAAGTTATATTAAGTGGTTTGACTTCTAATATTTAAAATGATACATAATTTGAGGAATTACTATTTTTAGAAACTTATTGTTTTTAGACTGCACTACTAAAATTAAAATTTGGGGCACTTCTATTAGGGTTTTGGGGGTAAAAATTTATCAATAAAATATAAATTCCATATCATTATTTTATCCTCATTCTTATCTTTCCAATGGTTCAAATAGTGAGTCAATTGGAACTACGGTGCAAAAGTTATGGCTCCCGGAAGTTCTATCATCAATTGGGGTGGAACTGTCACCCGAATTGTCACCTAAATTGTTGCCTAGATCAAAGAGGCCAATATATGACTAAGAAATCCTTTATTAAGTCTTATAAGAATATGGTTTTGGATATTGTGTAATATTTCTAAGCCTTCAATATTAAATCTATACCAAGAGAAGATAGCAAACATGTTAATAGGTTGGTCTCAATTGGAGATTAGTTTGGTGTTATAAAGGGGATAAGAGAGGATAAGAATTATCCTCATCTCAAAGTGCTTGTAAGGCCCTCTATACATGATAATTTCAATAATTTTCAAGTTTTTGATAGTGAAAAATGTATATCTTTTTTATACAAGAGGAGCCTGAGTTTTTCTCAAAGAATCAGTCCAAACTACAATAACAATATGGAGGGTAAATTGTATAATTGAAGACAAACAAGATTCCTAATGCCTTAGTAACACTTGAGAGTATATTAAATTATGATGATTATTTGAAGAAGGAAAAGGTAATCATGTATATGAATAAATAAAACTATGAGAGAGTACAAATCTTTAAGGATAAGTTTCTTGATCTTGGGAAGGTATATACTAGAGAAGAAATATATGTTTTCATTGAATAATGCAAGGAATTTTTATGATGTCTTTGCATGATAATATAGTGATTTAAATTGATGTGATCCAAACTTATCTCAACATAACACAGAGATAGATGAGAATTCTAAACCTATCAAGAAAAGGCAAAGTCTAATAAATCATAAGATTGAACCTCTCATGAGAAAGGATTTTAGAAAGTTGATTGAGTCTAAGATCATATTTTCTATTAAACATTCATATTTGTTGGAAAACATAGTCTTGGTAAGGAAGAAGAATGTGTAAATTAGGTTATATTTTTATTTTAGAGATTTGAATAGACAGTATTTGAAGGACCATTATCCTCTTCCTTCCATGGAGTATATTTTACAATTTGTGGTAGGTAGTGAAAGGTTCTCACTCCTTGATTGATACTCAGGGTATAATCATATTTTGGTAAAGGAAAGTGACCAATATAAGACAACCTTTACTACCAAATTGGGTATATATGTTTATATAAAAATTCATTTTGGTTTGTCTAATGATAGATAAATATTTCAACATGCAATGAATACGGCTTTTCAAGTTTTGATAAATGATATAGTGTTGGTGTATCTTGATGACATCACATTTTTCTCTAAGGATGCAAAGGACCATTTGAATCACCTTAGGTAGATTTTTTATAGATGTAGAGATTTTGGAATATTTATTAATAAAAAAAGTGTGTGTTTTATATCCATGAAGGCAAACCTTTCGGACATATAGCCTCAAATAAAGGTGTATTCATAGATACTAAAAGGGTGAGTAAAATCTTGGCATTGAATTTACCCAAACATAAGAAAGGTTTGAAAAGTTTATTTGGAAAAATCAATTTCATAATGAGTTTCATTCCTGATTTTTATAACTTAGTCAATCCTCTAACCTCTATGGTAAGGAAATATGAAGTGTTTACCTAGACAAGGAGAAGGAAAGAGAGTTTTGAAGAGATCAAGAGAGCCATTTATCAAGCTCCAAATCTTGAAATTCCTAATTTATTAAAGGATTTCAACTTGTATACGTTTAGATATGAAGAGGTAATATCTACCATGCTCACTCAATAAAATTAAGAAAACTTAGATTAGCCTATTGGCTTCTTTAGTCAAGGATTGGAAGGCTATGAGGTAAGATATACTTATGTAGAGAAGAAAGTAATTTTAATTATTATAAGTCTAAAAATGTTTAGGAACATTTTTTCTAACAATAAGACTAATATATTGGTAACTCATCCTAGTGTTAAAGACTTCATTTTGAGTAGATATTTGAATGAAAAAATCAGTTGGTAGATCACAAAATTGATGGAGTATGATGTAGAAATCAAGACAACCAAGAAGTGAAAGGGAAGGGATTATGTGAGCACCTTGCTTCAGATTTGAAGGAACAAAAATATATATTTTTATCACTTCATGATGATCCTATGATGGTTTCATCTTCATCACTGAAGAATTAGACATAAGAAATGATCCATTTTCTTCAAACTGGTGAGTGTCCACAAGGCCTAGATAGAGCCAAAAGAAGGTACATCATATTAAAATATATTATTTATGTACTTGTTGATGTATTATTATTTAGGAAGGAATTATCACGTGTACTATTGAGATGTGTTGAATTAGATTAGGTTTAGAAAATATTGTTTTAGTTTCATGATGGACCAATCGGTCATCACTTTGCTCTAAGAACCATATCTACTAATATTATGAGAGCTGGATATTTTTGGCCTAGTTTAAATAAACCAATGTTTGGGTAAGGAAATGTCAAAAAATGTTCTCTCTTTGATGGTAAGAAAAATCTTGCATCCTTGCCTCTTCATACAATACAAATAGACCAACCCTTTATGCAATGGGGTTTAGATTTCATAGGCCTATTCAACCCACCTTTTAGTGTTGGCCATAGGTGGGTGTTGACTTCTATAGATTAATTTATGAGATTGGTGGAGGTTATAGATTTAAAGGAAGCAAATGAAAGTTTAGTTTTAGACTTCTATGAAGTCATAGTGATAAGGTTTGGGGATCCTTCAACAACAATTTTAAACAATGCATTGGCTTTCCTTAGAATTAAGACAAGTGAGTGGGCTTTGAAACATGGTAATTATGTTACTAATTATTCAAACTATTATACACAAGGGAATGGACTAGCTAAGTCTACTAATAGGAATCTAATCAGGGTTATCAAGAAGAGAATGGAGGAAAACCAAAGAATTTGGCATTCCATGTTGAAGACAACTCTTTGGGATAATAGAATCACCCCTAAAAGAGAAATTAGAAACTCACCATGTACAATTTTTTATGAGAGAGAATATAGACTACCTATTTCACTCTATTTAACAGCCTTGTATCTCACTTACCAGCTAGATTTGATGAAAAATGAAAGCATGGAGGTTAGGTTGTGTGAGTTGATGGAGCTTGAAGAAACAAGGGATCAAGCTATGCAAACTATAGAGACTCAACAAGATCAAACAAAGAGATAATTTGACAAGAAATCCATGACTATAATATTCTAAGAGGGTGACATTGTTATAAAGTGGGATGAAGATAGGGCTAATCTTTGAAAACACATAAATTTTGATGCTTTAAATAGTGGACCTTATGTCATCACTCAATCCAAGTAGCACAATGCCTTCCAAATCTCAAAGTTGAATGGAGAAGAGATTAATATCTTACCTAATGGGATATATCTAAAAAATTAGTGATAGGTGTCATTATTCCCTTCATTTAATCAACTTTTTGTTGATGTCATATTTAACCAGGGCTGTGTCTAAGCTATATGCAATAAGAAAAATCTTCATGATTTAGTAATTGATTGTAGGTATTTGTATTTTTATTTTATTTTGGGGGATGTTTTAATGTCTTAATGACTTCTTGGTTAAAACCTTATTGGAATCAAACTATGAAAATCTGATGGAAGTAAACACACATTGAAATGAATTTGCTGGAAGTAAACACACTTTTGCAGAATGAAATAGATTACTGGAAATAAACACACTTTTGTAGAATGAAATAGATTGCTAGAAATAAACACACATTTATAGAATTCTTGGAAAATGATTGCAAAGAAATGAGAATTTAATTTAGAACACCCACAAGGACAAATCTACAATAGATTTTAAATTTAAAGAGTTGGAATCATTTATGAATCTAACAGAGATACCTATTTTAGTTTGAAAACAAAATATAAATACTAACCAAAAATGAAGATCCTGGTTCTTAGAGGAGTGGGCCCTTGCTCCGCCTAGAAACAAGATTGAATAACTTAATTCTCTCTCAAAATAGAAATGGTTATTTCATTGATAAAATGTTCTATATTATAGAAATGTACTATTCTATCATTATCCCTATATTCTTCAATTATTTTTCTCACCCTTTTCCTACATTCCCAGGTTTGTATATATATATTTCTACTTGTGGTGCATTGATGGCTGTAACCATTTCATGGATATGATGGAACTGAATCATGCCCAGAATAGATGCTAAATTAAGACATGGCTAGTTGTCTAGCTGTGTGATAAATGTCTTGGATCTACAAGTATGGAAATCAGAATTATACTCATAATAAATGGGATGATTTATTTGACAGATCATTGTCCATTTGGAATATATATTTATCAGTTCCATGTTTAACTATAAAATTTTTGGAGCTTATCTACAGGAGTACCAGAACTAATTCAGATAATTCTGAAACTAAATATAGAGTTCTGGAACTAAGTCCAAAAATGTGACAACTTGAAATAGCATGGTGGGGTTTTGAAACTAAGCTGTATTGATTCCAATGCTTCCAAAAACATGCAATCTACTTCATATTTGTCCTTCAGCCTAATGATGACCTATTTTATTACATAATTTGAATTTTCCAAAACACTTGATAGGAATTATAGAGCTTTTTAAATGTTAGAATCACAATCAACAAAAGATGGATAATTACATTCTAACTCATATCAAATCAAAATAAAAGTCACAAGATGCAATCAAACTTAATAGAAAGAGAGAGTAAGATGAGGTCATTTATTATACATTTAATGGGCATATCCTAGCCTTATCATGTCCCCCATACTTGTTTTTAAGTCCCTTTATAAATTTTACTCTTCAAATTTGGGATTGTATATTTTGCATTCCATTTGATTACTCAGATCAAATGGCTAGAACTAAATATCCCAATGCTTTGATTTAGAGGTATTATACCCTGATCCTACTTCTACTTTTATTTTCCATTCCTCAAATTGAGTAGAATTTTGAAGTTTTCTATTTTACCCAGGAGATATGGGGGTGAGAAGTAGAGGTGGCCTTGTCTGCA
Organism: Torreya grandis; assembly: GCA_037957365.1. Lineage (NCBI taxonomy): Eukaryota > Viridiplantae > Streptophyta > Pinopsida > Cupressales > Taxaceae > Torreya > Torreya grandis. The sequence continues at coordinate 2,218,079 of JARHVA010002236.1, forward strand.
TGCCTATCCATATACACAAGGGAGTTTCATTTATTTGAGAAATTATTGTGCATAAAGATTTTTATCTTTCTAGACTCTAGATCAAATTTGAAGGGGATATTACTTCCCTTCTTTTCAATGCCACTGGGAGAAATTCCCATCTTTTTAAACATACATCATAGATATTATCAAAATTTGCCTTTTCATAAGATGTGAAGACATCCATGCCTTTCTACAAATTGAAAATATAAGGTTCCCTAAACTTGTCATTAAATTCATGGGATTGAAAATGTGTAGTAAAGTCGAGTGGGTTACCATAATGAATTTTCATACAGAGATGGGATGAACTAGCCTTTAACAAATGCTCTAACTCCCTTTCTTTCCATGCAATCTGATTTTGAAGAATAGAGACAAATGGATTAAGCTTGCTTTCCCCTACATATAAATTGATCATAAAACCTAAATTTGTTTCTAGCATGAAATTGTAGAGGTAAAATTTGCAGAGAAGATTTTTTTGTTCTACATTGGCTAAGGAGTAGGCTGCCAAGAAATCAACTTGATCTTTTATTTCATTTGGAAGGTAACATGCTATCCTTGCCAACTTCCAATGCATGAATTATTCCTCTAAAAACATGCTATATGCAAGAGAAGGTATTCTTCATGTAAGCAGTTTCTCACTCATCATGCAAATTATTTGTATTTTCACAAGATATTTATATTTATCATTTTCCTCCTTGTAAAATTTTTCTTCCCATTCCTTCCTTACTTTCTTTTCTTCCTCTAGTTTGCTTTTCAAGTCTTTATTGGATTCATTGATTACACTGAGTTCTCTGAATGTATCATCCCATAACTACTTGAGTGGTAGATAAGTCATTTCAATCTATGTAGAGACTATTGACATAGTGGTCTATATTGTACATTTTTCCTCATTCTCCATCAGTTGCCTTTTAATCTTTGCTAATTCCTTAGTCTTGGTTGTGAACTGGTTTGTTAATTCTTCAATGAGCATTTCTAATTTGAGTTTGAGGAAATTCAATTCCTCATCTTTTTCCTTGATGATGAGCTCTACTCTGGACAAAAATAGAGCCTATTTAATCTACTAGTTTTGTTTTTTTTTGAAATTTCTTAGGGAGTTAAGCATTCTTCTTCCACCATAGGGGATTTCGTTTTCCTTTTCTACGATGCCTGTTCATCTTCTACATGTGATGGTGCTTCTATTTCACCCATTTATTAAAAAACTTGCTCCTCAAATCTTTCATCTTCTTTTTGCTTTTCTGTTTGGCTTGGTCTAGGAGGAGTCATGGCCATGCTGCCCAAAATATCAGCAACTTCAATTTCTAGCCTTTCTTGTTATTTCATCTCCTCTAGAATTTATTTAGACCTTTTATGATGTCTCCTTCCTTGAGGAGCCTCAAAATGTGCAAACATAGGTCTCCTCTTAGAGCTTCTTTTGATGTTCACCTTTTGCTCAGGCCTACGTGAACTGTCACTATCACAAATAGGTATTAGTTCTTCTGTAGCTTTTGTAGAAGAAGAAATTTCTTGAGAAGGCATAGAAGGGTCTACAATTTGAGTTTTTCTTCCAAATTTTCTTCTTTTTGGTATTTCTTCTTCCCCTTGTTCTTTCTTTTCCTCAGTAGTGATATCAGTTTCCAAATAAACTGAAGGGGTAGGAGGAGTTGCTATTGTTCTTCTAGATATACTAGGGTTCTGCCCAAATTTGCCAGGAAAAATTTCCCACATTTCTTCCTCATTTTTCTTTGAAAGGACATGGTGTTGTCATAGTAAATGCACTAACCCATGATGTACAATTGATGACTCATCATACTAATCTTTTTAAATCAAGTCTAATCACACATGCAAACTTTCAATCTAACCTTTAACAAGTTAAAAACATAATTACCATCCTTGATGATGTAACCCCTTCATCATGATGACTCATCATTCCTAAAAAAATGGTTAGAAAATAGTTAGAATGTCAAAGAAGTTTTTATTTTAAATTAGCCATTTATTTGAGATCAACCGCCATTACTGGTTTTCAATTGATCTTTGAGAGATTTATTTTTTTATTTTTTTATTATTTTTTTTGGATAAGAGAATGTCATTTACTGATTTTCATCCTTTTCCCTTTATTTTGGATATTTTCATCTGATTATTTGATCATTTTGGAAGAACTAGGTTCTTCCATATGATCAAATTCTTTATTTTCTTCAATCTACTTCAAGAATTCATCCTTGGTAGGAGGCTTCTTATAAAGTTTTAGCTTGTGTCCATTGACCAAGATTATTCTTCTACTGCAATCAATGGGAAGTAACTAGATAGAACCATTGTCAAATATCTACTTGATTTGATAAGGTCCCAACCATCTAGTTCTTAATTTGTCTTTGAATTGTTGGTACTTAGAATCAAACAGCAATGTCCAGTCTCCTACTTTGAATTACCTTTCTTTGGTATGTGAATCATGCCATTGCCTCCTTTGATCTTGGATTATCTCTATTTGGTGAAGTGCTTCCATTCTTAATTCATTCAATTCATTGAGTTAAAGATTTGCTCCTTTTGAGATACATGCAATTCAATTCCCACCTTAGTTTTTGTTCTCAATGTCTGTAGTTTAAACTTAATAGGCAATAAGGGCTTTTTCCCATAGACTAACTCATATGGTGAAAACCCTGTTGTGGTTTTCCAAGTTGTATTGTAAGCCCAAACAGCTTTAGGTAGTATTTTTACCCAATCTCTTCTTTTTTGCTTCAACTATTTTAGTGATGATGTTTTCTAATTCTCTATTTGTCACTTTAATTTATCCATTTGCTTGTGGGTGATAGGAAGATGACTTCCTATGATTGATCTGATAATACATTATGAAAGTTTGGATCATATTAGACATAAATTGTGGTCCCTAGTCTGAAATTAAGCTTCTTGGTGCTCTAAAATTTACCATAATTTTGTGCCAAAGGAAATCAGTAGTTGCTTCTTTAGTGGAATTTGTTAAAGCATGCACTTCTGCCCACTTTGTTACATAATCAATACACACAAGAATGTGCTCTTTTCCCTATGAAGGAGGATTAAAAGGTCCAACAAAATCCAATCCCCATCTCTTAAATGGTTTAATCACTACTTTTGGTTTTAGAAGCATTTAATTTGTAATGGTTGGTTGTCCCATCCTTTGACAAGGATCACACTGCTTGATATATCTCTTCACATCTTTGTATAGATATGGCCAATAGTAACTAGTGCCAAGTATCTTGTGAGTTGTTCTTTTCACTAAATAGTGTCCTCCACTTGGTTCATCATGACATGCTTGGAGGATGTCAAATATTTATTCTTCTCTTACACACCTGCATAAAACTAAATTAGGACCACATTTAAATAGCATTCCATTTAACCATTTAAACTATGCACTAGTTTTGATTAACTTCTTTACTTATTTTTTAGTGAAAGGAGGAAACTTCCCTATTGCAAGATAATTTATCCATGTTAGCAAACCATGGTGTATTAGCTAAAATAAAAAATAATTGTTTATCTAGAAAGTTGTCCTTGATTGGAGCCTTCTCCCCTATAGTGGTTAGTCTTGATAAGAAATCAGCTACCACATTAGATTTTCCTAGATTGTCCACAATGGTAATATCAAATTCTTGTAGAAGTAATAACCATCTAATTATTCTACCTCCAACCACTGGTTTGTTCATTAAATATTTAATTGCTAAGTGATTTGTATGTATAAATATTTTGTACCCTATAATCTAATGTCTAAATTTATTGATTGCATAGATCACAACTATAAATTCTTTTCCAGTGGTAGTGTAATTTATTTCAATGGGAGTAAGATTTTTACTAAGGTATTAAATAGCATACATTCTTCCTTCTTCATCTTTTTGTCTCAAAACTACACCAATTGAGTTATTTGAGGCATCAGTTTGGATGTGAAAAGGTTTCTCCCAATTAGGTCCTTTCAATATTAGGGCAATTACTAATTTCTCTTTAATTTCTTCAAAAGCATGTTGACACTTTTCATCCTAAGTAAATTCATAGTCCTTGGTAAGAAATTTAAACATGGGGGTAGTGATTTTACTAAAATCCTTGATAAAGTGCCTATAGTATCTAACATGCCCTAAAAATGACTTGATATCTATGGGGGTTTGAGGAATAGGCAAGTCTGAAATAATATTGATTTTGTTTTGGTCAAATTGAATTCCTCTTTTTGAAATATGGTGTCCTAATACGATCCCTTCATCAACCATCATTAAACATTTCTCATGACTAAGAGATAAGTGATGTTGTTCACATCTTGTTAATACTCTATCCAAATTTTTCAAGGCATCATCAAATGTCTCTCCATACATAGTAAAGTCATCCATATATACCTCTACATAGTCATTTGTTAGGTCTACAAAAATTGCTAATACAACTCTTTGAAAGGCTGCTGGAGCATTACATAGTCCAAATGGCAATACCCTGTAAGCAAAGCTACCCCATGGACAAGTAAATGTAGTTTTGTCCTAATCCTCAGTAGTAACTCTGATTTGATTGTATCCACTAAATCCATCTAAGAAGTAAAAATACTGTTTACTTGAAATGTTGTCTAAGACTTGATCTATGAATGGTAAGGGAAAATAATCTCTCAGGGTGGCTTTGTTCAGTTCCCTATAGTCAACACAAATTCTCTATTTTTTATTCTTTTTAGGGACAATTACAAGAGGAGATACCCACTGAATATCTGAGATAGGGTAGATAAAACCTACTTGTAATAGTTTTTCAATTTCTTGTTTGACTATATCCCTTAAGGTTGGATTAATCCTTCTCGAAGGTTACCTAACTGGTCTAATGTTTTCACTATAAATGTGATGGGTGCAGATACTTGGATGAATTCCCTTCATGTCTCTATAGTCCCAAACAAAAGCTTTAGTATGATCCTTCAGAACATCAAATAGTTTGGCTTATTCATCATTCGTTAACCAACTATTAATATTAAAAAAAATTCCTAGTTAAATCTCAACATGCTTGGTTCTAGTATATGATGAACTAATTTGTTGAAGGGGTTCCATTAAGGTGTTTAGTGGACATGCATGTGGTAACAACATATGATATATAACAACATCTCTAAAAGTTCCTTGAGATGGAATGCTAGACAAAAGATAGCAGGAAGAGTTATGATACTTATCTTGTTGTAGGTTGAACTCCTCATTACTGCTATTTTCTACAAATTCTTCATCATCTCCTGATATCTATAAAGCTAAAGCTATAGATTCTTCCTCTCCCCAAGATAAATCTCATTCCTCTAAAGTGAAATTATCTTCATTTGCAAGGAATTGTTGTTGGTGTGGTTCTAGAACTAACTATGATGGTTCTGGAATAGATTATACAAGTTTCAAAACTAATCCCAACTCCTTCAATGATAATTGATGTTCATTTAATGAAGGATTAACCATATCTTCTATTTACCGTACATGATCCTAAAATGTTATCATATCCAAAGAAGATAGATTTTGCTCATTAATATTAGGATTATCAACCCATAATTTCTCTTGATTATCAATAAAAGGTCATGCAGAGGGATATAATGAAATTTGCTTAGAATTCTTACCATTGGAAATAGTCATATCTCATAACCTGTAATCAATTAAGGTAGAAATTGTAGCTAACCATGGTCTTCCCAAAATAATGGGATAACCAAGTGTTTTACCTTTTAGCTATAATATAAGTAAGTTGATTGGATATTCCCATGATTACACCATTACTTCCACATCTTCAATAACTCCTTCTGGTTTTGCTATAGACTGATATGCCATCTGCAATATGGTGGTAGTAGGTTGTATGCCTATTAATGGTAATTTTTGTAAAGTGTCCACTATCATTACATTGATAGATACTCCCAAATCAATCAAAATGTTATGTATATCCTTATTCCCCATAGAGATAGAAATAATAGGGCTGTCAGGATGTCCATATTTGGGAAGTAGGAGTTTTCCTACTAATAAATCAACAAGTTTCCCATCTACCTAAATAGTCCTAGGCTACTGCTTCTTTCTTCCAGGTTTTTTAAAACATTATAGTTTGATTAACTTGTTCAATTTTAGGATATCCTTAATTGCTTGTAACAATGGTATTTAAATATTCAATCTTCTTAGTTCGTACACCAATTTAGATTCCTTAATTTTTATGGCTTCTTTAAATCTTTTTGGAAATGGAATCTCAGTAGAATTTCCTTCTGGTTCCTTATCTTTTTCTTTTTCATCTTCCTTAGGTGTAACTAGGATAGGGGTTTTAGCTTTTTCTATCATCTCAATGATTATAACAAGTGAACTGCTAACTATTTTCCTAGATCTAGTTTGAATGTTTTTATAATCCATTACATTTAGATCAATTGATTTTTTTGGTTCTATTTCGTATACAAGAGTTATTTATTTGTTTCTTGGGTTTGCTACTAGTTGTGCTAGCATTTGTGTTTGGAATATATTTTTAGTCTATGGATTTTTTGATGGAGATCCCATTATGGATTTTCTGATTTGGATATGTTTTATCTTGCACATAATTACAAGGGCCCCATCTAGGTTGTGGCCAAGCATAAGGATTTCCTTGACCAACCCAAGGTTGCTGATGTCCCTGAGTATACCAAGATTGACTTACCCAATCCTAAGGATGCCATGTTGGTTGAGGGGCCCAAGGTGGCTGTCCCCAACTTTTTGGTACTATTTGAGCTACCCATGGCATCATCCAAGGATTAGGAGCTGGTCTCGATATAAATTATCCTTGGCTAGGTTGTCTCTAAACAAAATTCAATTCTTTTATGGTGGATGATGTACTAGTTTGTTTGAGCTTATTTTTTATGAGTGGAAGAAGAGAACAAGCATGAGTATCATGTTCTTTAGATTCATAGACAAGACATACTTATATTTTATCCAAAAGTCATTCCCTTATTACTTGCTTATTCCTACATCTAGGACAATACATGGCTAATGGTTCAATTTGGGCATTTTCTTTAGCTTGAAATCCATCCATGGTGGAGGTTAGTTGAAATAATATGTCTATTTTAAAGTTTTCAAATTCATCCATCAATTTGTTCATATCTGGATTCAAATTTTTAACCATTTTTTCCTTTCTAGGTCCACCCCTTGTCCTTGAATAGTTTCTACAAATTTCTATGATTTCATCCATCCTTCATTGAGCAATGTTTCCCCCACCAATTAAATCAAGGGTTTCCCTAGATTTATCATCTAGACCTTTGAGAAAAATGGTTTTACTTAAATCTTCTTGAAGTACAAATCCACATCTTTTACTCACAAAGAGGAATCTATCCAAATAATCTTCCATATTTTCATCTTCTTCCTGTTTGATTTTGAAAAATTCCTCCTTTCTATTTCTTCCTCTATAATAATCTTGATATTTTTCTAGGAAGACAGTTTCCATCTATTCCCAATTGGTAATAGAATTAGATTTTAATCCCATAAACCACCTCATTACTGCATCCTTCAGGGTAGAGGGAAACAACTTGAGTTTTTGATTATCTATCTTGTAATCATAATTCTGACATAGTACTTTAAAATCAAACATAAATTGGTTAGGATCCTTAGATGACATTCTTCTAAATGTGGGCAAGTGTGCAGGTGAAATGTTCTTCATAGTGGTTTCATCATCCTCTATCTGAATGGGATAGGTAAAGGTTCTCTTGGGTTCTCTTCCATCTTCTCGTGCCATCTCTAGTATTTTCTAGTCCCTTCTCCTAGTCAATGTGGTATGTGGTCTGATTGGGGATGGTGGAAAGTCAATAGGAAGTTGACTACTCAATTGAGAATAAAAACATTCCCTTAATGGATCTTGAGAAATAATCCTCCTCCCTAAAGTTCTACTTGCTTCTGGTGACTGATCCAAAAATTTCAAAGATGGTAATTTTGCTTCTTGTCTTGTAGGAAATAATGGTGCCTCAAACTCTTGCTCAACTTCCTTATTTAAACTAGAGGATGATGGAAATTTTGGTTTAGATATTTTGGGGGGAAATCTGCCCTTGGAGTCTCATGCTCTAATCATAAATTTTGTGATAACTTTAGGGATTTTTTTTTTTAATTACTAAATGTATGATTTTTTCTCTTGTTGACACCTAATTAGAAAAGTCTAACTAGTGGGTCCCTGGAAATGGTGCTAAAAATGATAGGTGTCATTATTCCCTTCATTTAATCAAATTTTTGTTGATTTCATATTTAACCAAGGCTATGTCTAAAGCTATATGCAACAAGAATAATCTTAGCGATTTAATAATTGATTGTAAGTATTTGTATTTTTCTTTTTTTGGGGGGATTTTTTAATGTCTTAAGGACTTCTCAGTTAAAACCTTATTGTAATCAAACTATAAAAATCCAATGGAAGTAAACACACATTGTAGAAATGAATTTGCTAGAAGTAAACACACGTTGTAGAAATGAATTTGTTGGAAGTAAACACACTTTTGTAGAATGAAATAGATTGCCAAAAATAAACACACTTTTGTAGATGCTTGGAAAATGATTGCAAAGAAATGAGAATTTAATCTAGAACACCCACAAGAACAAATCTATAAAAAATTTTAACTTTAATGAGTTAGAAGCATTTATGAATTTAACAGAGCTACTTATTTTATTTTGAAAATAAAATATAAATACTAACAAAAAAAGAAGATCTTGGTTCTTGGAGGAGTGGGCCCTTACTCTGCCTATAAATAGGACTGAAAAACCTAATTCTCTCTCAAAACAAAAATGGCTATTTCAATGATAAAATGTTTTATATTATAGAAATGCACTATTCTATCCTTATCCCTATATTCTTCAATTATTCTTCTCACCCTTTTCCTAAATTCCTAGGTCTATATATATATATATATATATATATATATATATATATATATATATATATATATATATATATATATATATATATATTCTTCTACTTGTGGTGAATTGATGGCTGTAACTATTTCATGGATATGATGGAACTGAATTGTGCCTAGAATAGATGTTGAATTAGTACATGGCTAGTTGTCCAGTTGTGTGATAAATGTCTTGGATTTGTAAGTATGGAATTTGGAATTTTGCTCCTAATAAATGGGATCATTGATTTGATAGATCACTAACCATTTGGAATATATCTTTATCAGTTCCATGTTTAACTACAAAAGTTCTAGAGCTTATCTACAAGAGTACTGAAACTAATTCAAATAATTTCAAAGCTAAATATAGAGCTTCAAAATGAAGTTTGAAAATGTGATAACTTGAAATAGCATGGTGGGGTTCCAAAAATATGCTGTATTGATTCTAATGCTTCTAAAAACATGCAATCCACTTCATATTTGTCCTTCAACCTGATGATGACCTATTTTATTACAAAAATTGAACTTTCCAAAACACTTGTTAAGAATTACAGAGCTTTTTAAATGTTAGAATCACAATCAACAAAAGATGGATAATTACATCCTAACTCATATCAGATCAAAATAAAAGTCACAAGATGCAATCAAACTTAATAGAAAGAGAGATTAAGATGACATTGTTTATTATACATTTAATGGCCATATCCTAGCCTCATCAATTAGTACTAAGGTTATCCTCTCCCCTTGTATATAGCTACTATTTTTTCTTATTTTCCCTAAGTTCTTATGCACATGTGTGAGTCTTGTTAGTGTCTTGCTTTGTTTTGTATTTGTTTGATGTGTTATGGTTTTGTTGTGGTATTTTAGGCAATTACTTTCTAGTTGTCTTCAAGAATTCATTGACTCCCTTGGCCCTGTGATTGCTAAGGCTACAAGTCTTTAGTATAATAGGGATACTACCCCTATGAGTCACCATTTTATTGACCAAATTTGACTTTTAGGTCAAATTTAGACACCTATAGGTAAAAAAACTTGTTTTTTTAGATGTTTAGGGGCATAATACTTTTTCATAAGTCATTTTATAGTTAATCTTATGTTATTTAATTCCATTTAGCCTTAGTCATGGTCTAACAAGTTTATTTATCATTTTAGGTCATTTAGTAAGCTTTTAGGGGTCATAAATGAAAGTGGCATGGTTCTCAATGTGTCCAAGTGTCATATTTTCTTTTCAAACATACAATAGGTCATATTTCCTTTCAAGAAAGTTAGTTCATTTATAATCTTACAAGTCATCTAATTGAAGATCAAGTAATCAACTAAAAAGGGGAGTTTGGCACTTGTACGATCCGTGGGGAAGGTTGAAATTTGGGAGAATGCCATATAACATCTATTCATCTTCCTCAAGCTCATTTATATGCTTGAAATTCTTTGAAAGTGCCATTTTTAAGCTAAAATTGTTCTTATCCTTTTCCTTTCTAGACACATAGAAGCGACCAATAGGTCTATGCTTAATATGGACAACTGAAGAGGTTATAGGTCAAATTATTTTAGGAGGTGGTAGTACACTTATATAAATTAATTTTCATAACAAGATTGAAATTGTTTGTAAACCATGCTTTATAAACCATCTCTAACAAGTCGACTATGTTTTTCTTCTCATTATTTCTTGCACCTTATAGATTTTGTTTCATTTTGGATAATTACATATAAACCAATTAGTGACATTGAATCCAAAAGATTTTGGATACATTATCATATTCCCTCCATTAGTGTCATTTTTCATGATTTTTTGATGGGCAAGTTGTCTCATGTTGTAAAAAGGTGTCACCATTATGAAACTTTAGTCAAGTTTATCCTTTTTCCAAAATGTTGGTCTTCTACAAGGGTCTCATGTGAATAGAATATGGTTTTGCATAGGTCTCAAGGACATATTATCATCTCTTCCCATGTTTGGTTTCATCATATCATGCTTTAGATAACTTTCAATCTTGTCATTCCTCTCAATCAACTCTTTGCTAAATTTTATGTTGAAGCACACATGTATAGAGCTTGTTTAGCTTGTTCATGAAGTTGTAATTAGGGTGAACCATTTATCCAATTCATAAGGAGTTGAATAAAGTTATTTTGTATGTTTATAGAAGTACAAGATTTTTTACAAGCTCATTCATCATATCAAACATCCATTAGACATCATTACCTACTTTGTTCTAGATGTCTGCAAGTGTTTTTCAAATTAGAATGGACGTTTTGGAGATATTATTAATATGTCCTTAATGTAAATCTTGAATTTTTAGGTTTTAAAATTAGTTTGTGCTTTTATGAGGCCATTCATGAACATATTATTGCTCCATTACATGCCCTACTAGCATACATCCCAATGCACACCTATAGGAGCCTTTTGATGATGTCATGTTAAAAGGTGAAGAATTGGGAGATGTTTCAATTTATTAAGAATGATAATAATGCATTGATTTACTTGGTGAAATATAATAATTGATTACAAACATACACACCTTGTACACTATCCAGTTGACCTATTGCCTATGTATCTGTAAATGACCACCTACAGGTGGTACCATAGAGTTTTGGAAGTCCTTGTATGAGAAATTTGAAACATAATTATTTTTTTGGATTTTAGCATGTATATTCACCATTACAGACCCATATAATGTGTCAAAAGGGAAAAATAAGGTGTAAATCATTTGGAAGGAATAAGGACTAAATTTAGGGATCTTTTCCCAAAAAAGTGAAAACATAGCTCTAATCTATTTTGTGAATATATTATACAATGGTTTAAATGAATTTTGAAGCACCTAAATTGGTAAAACTTATATCCTTTATCATGTATAATATCCATGAAAAATATTAAGGTCAGAAAGCGAGTATAAGATAGAAGTTAGGAGCCTCAAAGTTGCCTACAAAAACACTAAATCCTTGCATTTATATCTATAGGTTTTAAGTTTTGGATGAAAATTTATATCCAAAGAGAAAATAATAATTATATCATGAGTATAATGGTTCCATGGATTTAATGGTGTAAAAAATGGAATTAATACCATTATTATGATTTTGAAGTATAGTGTTTTAGTTTTCATGGACACTTATAGGTGTCCCTTCTCAAAGAAATGTGCACGTACAACTAGGTTTGGAAATAGTGACACAAAATTGATGTATAGGTGGTGTTTTGTGTAATATAAGGTTAATTAAGGTATAAAAAATATAATTTTTTACCTCGTTATTCATGTAAGGTCTTCATATATCATGACTAATGTCCAAATAGGTAAATACATACCTACAAGAATAAAAATAGCAAGGTTTCATAGTCAATACAGGGAGAACTTAGTTTAGATAATTCAAAGTGCATGTAAAGAGGTTGGAATAATTAAATAAATGAATTATAACCTTATTCAATCCATGATGATATATAAAAACTTTTGGATGTGTGAAACAATCCTATAAATACCTCTTAAGGCCCTATATACACAAATAACTAAGTGTGTAATCTTAGTGTAAGTAAGGAGATGAACATGATTTTGAAGAGGAAGAGAGTTTGATAATAACGTGAAATTATTCATGATATATTAATAAAGTGTTTCCACATACTCTAGGACCCCCTTCACTATGATCACCTACTCTTCCTACTAGCCAAAGGTTGCAGTCCTTATAGTTACAGTAGGAAACCCATGTTACCCAAAAAGTAAGAATGAGGAATCCAAAGAATAATAGTGTTTTTGGGTGAATTAAAATATTATTTATCATTAATTTTAGGTAGGTAACATTTTTAAGAATCCTATACATCTTGGAGTTAGCACTGAGAGGTCATTCTTAAGTGGAGATGAAAATGCAAGAAAATAGTCCTTTTAGAGGCCTTTTTTGGGCAAATTGAGTTGTTTAGGTGAATAAATGGATGAATATAGCTTATAAATTTGGTAAAAATATTAATAATAACCTTATAAAATTATAAAATATTAAATTTTACTTGGTAAAGAGGGATATACCTCAATATTTTGTCTCATAGGTCAGTCAGTCAAGAAAAATCAGGGTTTGGCAAAACAAGAAAATGAAGCCAAAAAGGTTAATAAATTTGATGGAAATATTTGGGAACATAAAATAAAATATTTTGAGGTTTATTATAGGTAAATATTTTATAACAATCACTAATTAAATCTTAAAATTCTCAAAATGATCAAAACACCCTTGCACACAGTCCAACTAGACAAGTTCCAATTAGGCCTAGTTGGTGAATGAGAGGAAGATATGAGGAGTGTTTTAAGGGTTGTAGGATGATTTGGGAAGATTAATTACATAAAATAAAACATTATATATTTTATGCAAAGGGATGAAACTAAGAAGAATAGTTTAAACCTACAAAGGTTATAGTCAGGTTTATTAGGCATGTTTAGGCATAAAGACCAAATGTGAGACCAATGTCACTTTCAGCCATAGGAATGGATTTAAATTGAATAAAAATGTTTATGAGTTTATAATAAAGATTTAATTTTTTTTTTTGGTATACAAAGCACAATAAAATAATTTTTTGGATTAGGAAGCATGTTATGGCCTCTTCAAATGGAGAAATAAGCTTGATAAGTTAGTTTTGAATACTCACAGCTTTCATGAGACTATGAATGGATGAAAAAGGATTTTAGAGTTGTTATTATGGTATAAATTATCATTATTATGGATTTTTTTTCCATGTTTAACATCAATTTTTTATGAACAAAACTTAAGAGTGAAAACTACCTGAAACCCTTGCAAACCCACAATCAAGACTTGATGAAGGAAAGGAAGTTGGATATCCACTTTAATGACATATTTTGACCATGAAAGTTATTTGAAATTATAGAGTAATATCTAAATATCCTTCCCAACCATTTTTATTTGTATGGAATTGTATGAATAGGGTAAAAAATAGGGTACTAATGACTATTTTGTGTTTTTTCTAGGCTTTATAAGGAGTCTAAAGATGAAATAAAGTTTGGGAGGAATATATATAGTTTTAATAAATCACTATTTTCATTTAATTATTTTTAAAAACTATTATGTTTTCAAACAATATCTCTTATCTCAGCCAGTCAAAACTAGCATAGTGAATATGAAGGTGAGAAGTGTGAAAACCTCAAGTGAGTGTCCTTTTAAGGTGCATATGAGTAGTCTAAGGCCATGTAAAGTATCTAAAAGTGTCATCCACTCCATCCCAATAATTTTAATGGAAAATTTAATACAATTTTGAGGCCAAGTGTGAGAGGTGACTGAAAGAGGAGTTTCTTAGACTACAGATGTTGATGGCTCATTTATTTAAGTTTTTAGTTGATAAAGATTATAACCAATGCATAAATATTAATGTCTAAAATACTTACATATTATTACAATCATTATAATTTTCCTTATTTAGTTTTTTTATGTTCAAAGTGGTGTGGATGATGAAGGCAATTTTTTGAGCCAATACAAGGAATTTCATGCCACTTTTCATGAGTTTCATGCCTTGTATGGACATTTGTACTTATTGAAATATCATGTTTCATTTCAAATATATTTATCATTCATATATAACATATTTTATCATCTTTAAAAGTGTCTAAGTTACCTTTGGACTTCTGTTGTCTTGCCCCTCTCCCAAATGCTATATGTAGTGACTCTTTTGGCTCTTTTGAGTAGCCTCCATTGGGTAATGGTTAAACCATAGAAAATTTTGTATTTGATTGTCCCTTGAATCAATAAAAAAGTGAATTTTCCTACTTACATGTTCTAAAACTTATTTTTGTTTTAATCTTGTTGGTCTTGTTTAGTATAAGATGATCTTTTCTAGCATGTTTATCCTTGATTATTCACCAAGTGTGCAAAAGAGTAATTGTTATAAGTTTTTGTTAGTTTTATATTTTAGTGTATAAGTATTTTTTAAGTGTTATATAATTTTATTATCCAAATGATCATTAATAATCCCTCCTAAACATCAATATACCCCTTGAACCTAGCATATGAAACATTGATATAATATGTTTTGAGTTGTGGTTTTTGTGTGAAAGAAGCTTTGATTTTCTCTAAGTAGCATAAGTTAAGTAAATAGGAGTAAATTAAATATTTGTACATCACCTTTTATATTTATAAGTTTGTCTTCTTAACCATTTTTATGCAAAGTTGATAAGTGAAAGAGTGTTTCAAAGAGTGCATCAAGGGAACTAACCCTTTTAGAGATTCATCTCACAAAATTGATTACCCACATCAAGTGATATGTTACCATTTTTCCACTTGGATGATGATAATTGATATATATATAGGGATGTAAATAAAAGTGAAAAAAATTATATTAGGACATCTATCATAATCAAGCCTTAGGATTAAACTTAGAACCCCTTGGATGTTTAAATATCCTTTAGAAATAGTTTAATTTTTTTGAGAATAATATCAAACCACTTATACCATGACTCATATAATGTCATATTCATTATGGAAATATATATTTATACTTTTAAAATTAAATATAATAATCAAAAACCATTATGACTAGTCAACAATATATTTACATTTTGATCAAACCATGTTGCATACTACCATTATAATTGAAAATATCAAATTAATTATCACAATGTGATCAAACTATCAACTAGAACGTAATATGAAATCCATATAAAATACCTAGTTAAAGCTCAATGTAGATATCTAAGTTAATCATGACAATCATATAATACTTCTAATTTTGATAAACCATATAAAGTGTCACTATTTCAAACTAAAAATTTTCTACTATGATATGATCAATAATCAACTAAAAAACCAAAAATGACTGATCACACACATTAAAGAGTGATAAATATATATGCATATTTTATTCATTCATCCATTTAGGATTTTTAAAACCATGTAGAATATAAATATGAATTCATAAAGCAATCATCACCAACTTATGTAATTGAAAATATGCATCTAAATACACTACTAATTTATTAAGTCCTTGACACAATTTTAAACTTTATGACTAGTTTATCTCTATGGTAGATATGAGTATTAGTTTTATAAAATTAAGGGAGGTGTAAAAAATAGGCATAACAAGACCTTCAATCTAAGTTTTCACTTAGACCACTGCTAGATTCTACCTAGCTTAGTGAGGTATGAAGATCATACTTAAGGGAAATTATGCACATGATAGCATGGAAAAAGGTGATAAATGTTGTTTTAGGCATGATCAAAAAGTTTGAAGATAATATTCAAAGTAAAAGTTCATGAATCACCATTTTAGGCCTTCACAAGCTCACAAAATGAGTTACACAAACCTGAGAAGAACTTTCTAACATTTATTGGCATGTGTAGCCTTTGAATGGTATTATGATCTATTTAGGATACATGGGGAAGGGTCATAGCTAAGATCTCTAGGCATTAGTTTTATATTTAAGTATAAGTCTTTTATGAATAAGCATTAATACCATAACATGTATGAAACCTCACTAAAACCTTAATAAGGACTTGATGTGAAATATTTTGTTAAAATAAGCTTAGGATTGATTAAAATTTATATATTATATATTATATAATTTTTAAAAATCTACCAAGTACCTCTAGGTGGTGGTGGTTAGTTAGATGAGAGAGAAAATGTACAGATACATGCCTATTTGTTTAGAAATTATTATAGCTTTCAAATGTTGAATTGATCAAGAAGATAAAATGGGTGGTATAAGAAGTTAGAGACTCATTTTAAATGTACATGATGTTTTTTGGATAGGTTATACCCTTTAAGTTCTCTAAATTGGTCATCCAAGTAATCTAGTCATAAATAGATCTAATGATGTAGATAATGTAAAACCTATGCAAAGATGAAGATATAAATTTAAGGATCTATGCATGATATATTAATGAAATAAATTGCAAGAATAAGTTATTTATTTATTTTAATTCATGATCATGCTTTGTATAATCTTTGGAGGTTAGTGTATGTGGTGAAAATGTTTCTCACAAAATGGCTTTTCTAAATTAGATAGGACCGTGAGACATAATATCAAGAAATTGGTCTCCAATAACAATATTTACCATTATAAATTATGAATTTTATATATTAGGATGTTATATATATATATATATATATCATAGAACCATTTTTATGAATCAGGATCATGAAAAGTGTCTACACATGTTTTGGAGGTATAATTCCTTACAACTAGTTTTTGAGGTGATTTTGTATTTCTAAGTAAGCGAGTTGTAGAGATATTCTCAAGCCCTTATTTCCTTAGTGAATGTATTACAAGATTTTTTTTATTACCCTAAGGTAATGGAGAATATTTATTCATTTTTTATTCATCATGTTTGAGTACATTAATGTTGTTTAAGCTTCATTATTGTAAAACAAGGTAGACAAGCCTAATAGGACTATTTGTCTTAAAGGAGCTTTCATGGCATGAATGAAGGATGGAGGTTTAATAAACCATGTAAGAGGTAAAAATATTTCATTTTATAAGTGGGTTAATGATTTTTTTTATTTTTTTTGAAGGCCATCTAGGCCTAATAAGATCATTTTTAGTGTTAAGAAGACATACCTAATGCAAATAGATCTCCATGAGACCTAAAGGGGGAGTAAGGCCTAATTGAGTTATGGAAAACCAAAAAGAATTAAAATTGTAATTTAACCATGTTAATAATATATTATAATACATATTATGTGTTTTAACTAAGAGGTTGAAGGTGTGTGTCTGACCAAGTGGTGTGTGACCATGAGACTAGTATATATACAAGGCATATTAGGCCTATTTGTGTCTGTATGGAATAAGTGAATACATGATGAATGGTTCATAATAATAAGGTATTTAAATTAGTTTTATACCATAATAAAATAACAATGTTATGGTAATAAATTTCTTATATGAGGTGGCTAAGTTGGTAATGAGTCATTTAGGGAGTTGGTGCTTCCTTGCAAGTAAGTACTTGTTAAAGCCTAGTCAAGTGGATACTTAACTTTATGAGGTTAGGTGATCCAAGTTGAGTTGGTTCTCAAATAAATTTTTTATTTTATTTCATAAGAAATTAATAAGTTTATAGAGATAATAGTGTGTTTTCCTCCCCTTGAGGGTTTCCCACTCATTATATGTTTTCATATAGGTTGCTCATGTGAATGGTTTTTATGCATTGCTAGATCACAATGTTACTTTCAAGGTTGATGAATGTTAAATAATAGTTTTAAAAAGTTTTTTAAATATTAATTCACCCTTACTTTCATTAATTGTGCTTTAAACAATTGGTATCAAATCTTGGCCCTTTGAATCAGGCCTAACAACTTAAAGGAGATCCTATAAGCATAAGCATGTCTAGTCATCAAGTACAAGGAGTTTTATCAACCAATAATTCACATCTCTTTAGTGGGAATAAATATGCATTTCGTATCATTAGAATTAAGACCTATCTAATGTTCTTAGGCTATTAGATATGTAAATCAATTGTTTATGGATTCACTCCACCTCCTACAACACCAACTGATGCAAAAAGCAAGAAGGCAAGTGAAAATAACTCTAATTCAAATAATGTCATATTATTTGGTCTTTAAGAGGTAGATATTATAAATTAAATTCATTTTTAAACAACCAAATAAATTTGAGAAAAGTTATAAACCATCTATGAAGGAGATACCAAAGTTAAGTTGGAAAAATTATAGACCCACCAAAGGTAGTTTGAAATTATGAGAATTAAAACATTGCATCTTATCTATTAAGATTAGATGAAGTGGTAAATATCATTAGAGGTCTAGGATAAAAGTTGGAAGAATAAAAATAGTAAAAAAGGTATAAATATCCTTGACATCCAAGTTTGATTCCAAAGTCTCTGCTATGGAGGACATCAAATGTCTCAATGAACTATAGATGGATGAGATTCATGGTATCTTGACTACCTATGAAATGATAATAGGTTATGGAATACCTTCCATGAGGGAATCCACATTTAACACTGATAAAAATTCACAAGGTAAAAAGGTCAAGGATGATGATGATATAGACCTTGATGATGATAAAATAAAAGCCATGTTTGTTATAAAACTAAGGAAAGGATTAGGTAAGTATAAGGGCAAGTTTCCATTTAAGTTCTTTAATTATGGTAAGATTGGTCACTTTGCATCTAAGTTCCCTAATAAGGATAATAATGAGCATGGTGGAGAGCATGATGAACATCATGGTGAGGATAAGAAGTTATATAAATTTGACAAGATCGAAAAGAGTTTCAAAAAGTAGGAAGTCAAGAAAGTATCATTCAAGAATAAGAGAATTTTATACACCAAAGAAGATAGTATCTCCTTTGATATAAGTGTCACAAGTATATCTAATAGTGATGATGATAATAATGATCATTATAATAATGAAACTATATTCATGGCCATATAAATAGATAATGAAAGTTTTTCAAAAGGGAAAAGTCTTATGAAAGATGAAAAATTAGATGAAGAAGAGGTTGAATTAAACCTTGAGGTAGAATTGGTGAGTTCTCTAGAAAATTTGAAGTTCCAAAGAAGGAAGAATTAGAAATTGAGATCCTTGGTTAATGGTTATGAGGAATAAATCAACCTCTTTGATGAGAGACTAAGTAACAACACCAATGACCATGAAGATAAAATATAATAGTTGGAAACTTATATTGAGATTGTCACTAAAAGTCTTAAGACAAAAGAGGAAGAATGCACCAAGTTTATAATAGAAATTTAGTCCTTAAAGGAAAAATTTGATCAGACAGCAATCAGATTGAATACACATAAGAAAATTGAAAAGAGCACTAAAGTCCTTGGTGATATTTTGAATATTCAAAGGTTTCCACAATACAATATAGGTCTTGGGTTTAAATAAGACCAAAAAAATCGAAGGAGAGTTAGACCTTGAAGTAAAATGGACTATCAAGAAGTGATGATACTAATAGAATAAATAACTATGAATAAAATCTCAAATATGAGACCCAAATTGAGCATAAAAAAGTTAAGAAGAATGTAACTCCTTAAAGAGACAACAAAGGTATAAATGCATCAATCAAAAATCATAAAATGATAATTATTATTATAAATACATGCTATGTAAATTCTTTCAATGGTTACTATTTCTCATGCAATCAATATGGACATATAGTTATGGATTGTAGACATCATGCTAGAATAAAATCTTCATGGAAGAATAGGATGAATGCTCTTTTCAATAGTAGAAGGATAATTTTTTTTCTATAATTGTGATCAAAGGGGACATATTATAAGGGATTGGAAGATGAGATATATGAGGAAGATGAATCAAGATAAAAGGGTATATAGTCATACCACTGAGAAGTGGATCAAGAAGTCAAACCATACGGACAAGGTGAAGGAGGAACATACAAATAAAGGAGAAGAATATATTCTATATTAAACTACCTTTCACATCCAAGATGAAAACATGAAGTGGTATATAGATAGTGGTTTCTCAATCCACATGACAAGGGACAAGACCAAGTTGATTTCATTAAAGAAAAATGTTGTAGGGATAATGAGATTTGGAGATAACACAACTACCAGTATTATTGGAAAGGGTATGTTGAGTTTGGATAATGGGAATACCAAAAAATATAATGCTATATATGTGGAAGTATTAAAACATAAATTTCTTAGTGT
This sequence comes from Torreya grandis, assembly GCA_037957365.1. Taxonomy (NCBI): domain Eukaryota; kingdom Viridiplantae; phylum Streptophyta; class Pinopsida; order Cupressales; family Taxaceae; genus Torreya; species Torreya grandis. The sequence continues at coordinate 2,238,487 of JARHVA010002236.1, forward strand.
AAGTCAAATGTTAAACAAAGAACACCCACTAATCTTTCATGATAGAAGGTGTGATATAAGGAGAACCAAATTAGGAAGGCTAATTGCCAATGCTAAGATAACTAAGAATAATCTATATGTCTTGAATGAGATCATGAAGGAGAGATGATTTATGATAAATATGGATGAATTTTGGCTATGAAATAGAATTTTTGGCCATTTAAACTTGGATAATCTGGTCAATATTATCTATAAGAAGTCTATGAATAAAATGCCTTAAATCACCAAACCTCTAAATACACTTTATGAGGCATACCACACATGGTAAGAAAACTATAAGGAGGTTCAATTATAAGTAATATTAAACTATAATACCTTTATATTTAATACACATTGATCTATATGGACCTTAAAGAATCCAAAGCATTCAAGGAGATAGTTATTTCATTTTACTCATAGATGGTTACACAAGAATGACTTGGGTATTATTCTTGAAATAAAAGTTAGAAGATATTGATAAGTTTAAAGAATTCAAGGATCTAATTTAGAATGAAAATAATGTAAATATAAAATTATTAAGGTATGATAGAGGAGGAGAGTTTTAGTCTAATGAATTTGATGACTTTTGTGAGGTCTATGGGATAAGAAGGTAGTTCTTAGTAGCTAGGACACCTCAGCAGAATGGGGAAGTGGAAAGAAAGAATAAAATAGTTCAAGAAATGGTAAGAACCATGTTAAATTAATCAATATTATATTATGGATATTGGATAGAGGAAGTGAGCAATACATTCTACATTTTGAGTAGAGGATATGTAAGGATTAATGTCAATAAAACCTCCTGTAAACTATGGAAAGGTAGACCTACTAATGTGAAACACATTATAGTGTTTGGAAGCAATTTATTCATCAAAAGAGATTAGGAATACTTAGGTAAGTTTTATTCAAGGTATTATGAAGGAATATTCTTGGTATACTCATTATTAATCTTAGCCTATAAATGTTATAATAAGAGGTTATAGAAGATAATGGAAAGAACCAATGTGAAGATTGATGAGACCAGTTCTAAGAAGTCACACTCTCAGTCAAAGGATGCATCAAAGAATTTGGACTTTAAGAATGAAGAATAAAAATTAGAGATATATGAGGAAGATATGAAATTGTGGAAATACAATATTCAAAAGCCCCTTCAAGACAGATTTAGAGAGACCATACTGAATCATAAATCATTGGCAATAAGGATACATGTATACAAACAAGGAGAAACTATTTAGTAACCTAAATCAAGGTAATTTTGTTAAATTATCTAAGATTTAACCTAATAACCTTGTAAAATCAAGCACATATAAGTTTTGGATAGGTTATATGAATGAAGATTTATACCAAATAGAAAAGAATGAGACTTGGGAACTAGTTCCTAGGCCTAAAGACAAAAATGTAATTAGCACTAAATTGGTGTTTAGGAACAAATTGATTGAAGATGGAAAATTCAATAGGAATAAGGATATATTGGTGTAAAAGGGGTGTGCATAAGTATAAGGGATATAATTTGAAGATACCTTTGCTCTAGTAGCATTATTAGAGGCTATCAAATTGTTTCTAGCATATGCATGCTTGAAATCATTCAAGGTGTATCATATGGATGTCAAATCAGATTTTCTAAATGAAAACATAGAATAAGAGGTGTACATAGAGAAACCTAATGGTTTCTCATTATTAGGTAATAAGGAATATGCATGTATATTAAAAAAGTCTCTTTATGGTATAAACCAATCTCCTAGAGCTTGGTATGCTAGATTGGACAAGTACCTATTAGACAAAGGATTCAAGAGAGTAGTTATAAATAATAATATATACATAAAGATATAAAATTATCATCATTTTATAGTAGTTGTCTATGTGGATGAAATCGTATTTTGTGGAAACTTTGAGAGTATTAATAAGTCCTTTACAAACATGATGAATAAGGAGTATGAGATGTCCATGCTAGGAGAACTACCATTCTTATTTATGTTAAAAATAATTCAATCAAAAAAAGTTATATTCATTTCAAAACCTAAGTACATAAGAGATATGTTTAATAAATTTGACATGAAATATTGCAAGGTAGTTAGCACACCTAAGATCATAGTGTGTAAGTTAATCAAGGAGGATGAATCTCAAAAGGTCAATCATACATCATATAGGTCCATGATTGGATGTTTTTATAAACTACTATTATTAGACCTAATATTATGCAAGCATTAGGTCTTGTGGGAAGATTTTAAGTAGACTTAAAGGAAAATCATTTTTAATCAGCCAAAAGGATACTTAGGTATATCAAGAAGACTATTTATTTTTTTTTGTGCTATTCAAGGAGAAAGGACTTTAACTTGAAAACCTATATAGATGTAAATTGGGAAGGAGTATATACGATAGGAAGAGCACTATTGGAGGATATTTATTCTTAGGAGAGTACCAAGTATCATGGATAAGCAATAATAATCCATTAGTGTTATTATATACTTGTGAGGCAAAGTACATTTCAATATATTCATGTTTCACTCAAGTCTTATGGACGAGGCAGACCTTAAAGGACTAAAAGGTGAATTATGATAGTCCTAGTCCTATTTTTAATGACAATACAAGTGTTATAAGTGTTTCAAATAACCCAATTATGCAATCAAGGACTAAGCACATTACCATCAAATATCATTTCCAAAGAGAATAGGTAACTGAAAAAAATGTAAATCTTGAGTATGTATCTACTAAGGATAAAATTGTAAATATCATAACCAATCCACTTCTAAATATAACATTTGAATATCTAAGATAATAATTGGGTGTAATTACTACCCCTAATAGTCATTAAGGAATTCAAGTGCTTAGGGGGAGCTAATCAGGTGGTTCATTAACTCCAAGACTAGGTGAGTAGTAACAAGGACATATGCATAGAGATAGTGTTAGCTAGATATTTTGAATGAAGCCAACATTACCTAGGCAATCATGGGATTAAATCCCCTTCATTTAATGGTGAAGCTCCTATTTGTTTTATTTATCTACTCTTAGTTACTCTCTATCTTGAACTATTTACAATGTATGTAAATTAAATGCAAAATTGTTTTGCTTTGTAGGTATTACATTAATTACTTTGTTCATGAACCACAACAATGAGATTCTACAGCAAGTAAGAAACTAGATTTGAGAATTTTGAAAGAGAATATGAGGATAAGAACATAATTACTATGTTTGATAAAATAGAAGTTTCATTTCACAAGTAGCCTTAACAGATTCCATTGTATCTATGTAAGTAGATAAACATTTAAAAATGATAAATTTTCAGCAAATGATTTAAGAAAAATTATGAATTGAATTCAAATCTAAGGATAATACAAAGTTTACCATTTTATCTTCATAAAACACATGAAATGATTTCCCTTGGACACAAAGTTCTTCAAAAAAGCCAATTGTCTTCTTATTCAAATCCAACACAATTCATACAAGAAAATATGATTATCTCAAACTCAATGTTTTGGATTTTCTACCTACTTGTACAATTTTCTATCTTTACTTTTTTACCAAAACTTGTCATCCCTTGGCATGTAGGCCAACATTCATATTTATATAATATGAAAAACTATAATCCTAATAAGAGTCAACTTCTTTAACTCACATGTGATGTGCTAAAACTAGAGACCATTAATTAACAACTTCCCCAAAACTTCTCCTTCATGGCATGCAATGATCAGTGCCAAGTAGCCTATTTACATCTCTAATATGAATAGATTACAAATTATTTGCATGCAGTACAAAACTAGATGAATTAATTTACTTTTACAAAAAGACTTCAAGTAATGATACTTGGATAAAAATAGGAGAAGGTAAGTAAAAGAAAAGAGAGAATTCACTTCAATCTTTAAGCAAGACTTAATCTAACTCTTGAACTTGATCTCTACATTTATCTCTATATTTAATATGTTGTGAAATTATTTCTTGGATGACTCCATCATCTAGTTTTACAATTGGTTGTATTTCTATCTTGAACCTCATTATTTCCCTTTCAAGCCTTTTACATTGAGATTTTACTTCTCAATCCTTGACCCTATCCTCTTTAATTATATTTGACATTTCATTAGCACTTTGAAAGATTTCATTGTAAATGGGGGCATGACTATATCTATCCTCTATTTGAATTTATCCATCAGTTTCTTAGTTATTCTTGAGATATCAGTTGTCCATATACCTATGATCCCAAAGAAACAATCTTCCAGGTTAGCATTAGTATCATGTGCTTCATCTTCTATCTCTTCATTTCTTTAGCTATATCTAGAAGGATGCTTAAGTGAAAAGAAAGGAGATAATCCTCTTTTTTAATTCTCTTTATGAAGGGAGAAATTTGTTCCTTAATTAAAATTTTCTCATCTAAAACCAATATTATCTCAATACTTTCCTTGTAGAGTTTATATAGCCCATTTTCATTCTCCAATTTAATTCTTATGGATCTCATCTCTGTTATCTTGTTTAGAAGATCATTTTGAGCATCTTTACTAAGCAGAAATAATTTCCTAGCTTTTTGCCTCATATTTTCAATCAATTTGTCAATTTCCTTAACCTTATCTCTAGTCTCTTCCATCTCAGTAATCACTTGCTAATAAATCACAATATCTAGAAGTAAAACTTGTTGAGGAGTTGAATTCACCACTTTAACAATTATTTGACATAACTAATCATTTTGCTCCTTCAATTTGGATTTAGTGACCTTCTCTTCATCTATATTTTTAAAGAGAGTATCAATCAAGGTCTGAGTATCTTGTTTAAGTCATTTTATTGTAATCTCTCCAAGGGATACTCTTTTTATTGATACGTTTTCACTAGTTAGTTCTCCTTTGTTGACTCCAGGTGGAGGAATTGCTATCTTTGCAAATTTTTGCCTTAAGGATTAAATTATTAATTTTTAAGTAAATTTTTCTTGCTTTGACGTCTTCCCTTTTTTATCTAGACTTTTTAACAATTTAAAATTCATTTAATTAATATTTATCACTTCTTTAGATCATAATGCTATTTGTAAAGCTAACCAAGATGAAAAATCTATAGTAGTGGAAGTAACTGAATGTGTAGTCATCTCATGTTGTCCACTTCTAATTAATAACTTCTGTGAAGTATCTTCTTGTGCAAGAGGTTTTTTTATATTTATACTTTATTTTCCTTATCTTTTTCAAATCCTTTTTATTTTGGTTCTATATCCCTTTCTTTTTCTACTTTTTCTATTCTTTTGTCTGCAATTTCTTCATCAGCTTCCTTTTCAAGTCTTAATTTTTCTTTCTCACTCACTAATCCTTCCTTCTATGATGTTAGTACTTCTTTAACAATTATCTTTTAAAGTTATTTTACAGCATGATATGGCTCTTCTAAGGGAGATGATGGCATTTTAGCTCGTGGAGTAGAAGGAAGAGGAGGAGGACCCACTTTTTCTTGAAAAGATTTTTGAGAAGACTTGGTGACATATACCTTTGAATATGAAAAATGAATTGAGGGGATTTCAGAAGAAGTAGTAACATGGGCATTAATTGGAGTACATGGAGAAGAAAGAGTAGGATAAACTTGTGGTGAAGTGGCAATAGTGGATTGATCAAGTTCTTTAACTTTCACTTCTAAAAATATATCATCAACATTCCTCCTAAGCTTCAGATTATTTATGAGACTATGACTACTTTCTCCTTGAATTATAACCTTTCTCTTCTATCCCAAACATATAATTTCACTTAAGATCTCCTTCATGCAATAACCTTTGTTTAAAAGCCAATTAGAAGTCATTACCGATACATTTAAAGTTCTCTCCATAGTTATTTTGTCATGATAATCACCTAAAATAATTATTTGAAGTGGAACACTATCCCCTCCTGCTACCTAGAAAGCATCACTAATAACCATGCCATCATCCTATAAATCTTCCATAATAGTAGCTAGATCAAAATCTTATATTTATTCTATAGTTAACGTACTATTATCTCTTCTTCTTATCTCAAACTCATCTCTACAATCCATCCAAAAATCCTCGTGTTTGGATATGTATATACTCAAGAGAAAAATTATTTTGAGCCACACCCCTACAATCAAAATTTTCTCTGATCTCAAAATGAACTTGAGTATAATGATGATAAATTTATTTCTACACATTCTTAGCTTTGTAGATGCCAGGGCATTGATAATGACCAATGACAATAGGAAAATTGATATCTAACTTATGTGATTAGGATTTCAAATCAATCAACTCAAATAATTACCTACTCATCTCCATCAGGATCCATTTATCACTTGGGTACCTTGGTAATTTGAGTGGTGCTCCTAAGAATCCTCCTTTTTTGAGAGAAGTGAAGTTAATAAATTGAATAAAAATACACCTATACAATGAAACTACATCCCATGCTTCATCAGACACTGTTTTGTGCTTTAAAGGATTTTATAATTTGTAAATAAACTCATAAAATAAACTATCATTTATTATAATGTAATCCTTATAATACTTCTCAAGAACTAGCTGAGGATAAAATTCATAGATTGGTACTATTGACAAAGTACCACTAGTCCTTAACCTTGAGAAGGCCCTGGTGGAAGATAATTCATACACCAAATATGATGCCATTTTGAAATAAAAAGTCTATAATAAATTATTCAATTGTTGATCAATGTTATCACTAATTATTCTTGCCCAATCAAACCTAGAAGACCTTTGAGTCGCATTAATAGTCCTAATGTAGGCATACATCCATGGTGTGAACCATTTGGTATTCTTTATCCCATTAATTTTGCATACTATTTGAATGATATCATCTACTTATTAAATAAAATAAGACCTAACAAGGTGTTTGGGAAACCTTGAGGCTTGTTTAACCTTCTTCAAGTAAAAAGTATTCATGATCTTGGTACATTCAGTTGTCTTGGCTTCACACTGCTTGTCAACTACCTCTATCAAAATATTAATTACCTTAGGTGAGGTTGGGATTTTTAATCAATAGTTTAGATATTGGACATCAAGCCTTACAATTATATTCCTAGTAGTTTCCTTCACTACCCTAGATATGGAATCATAATATTTTTCACATAAAAACACAAACTTGGGAAGATGAGCTGAGCTAGGGAAAGATACTACTTGAAGAATGCCACTTTTGGTCATGGCATACAGAAGTGGAGTATTTGCAATAGCCTTGGATATTTTCAAAAACTCAATAATAGATGCATGCCCCATGTTTGTGTCACTAATTTTAGTGAATTTGGAAACAATGTTTGATCATATTGGGTATCCCTTATATTGGGTATCCCTTATATTTGTATTTCATCCTTGGTTCTTGAAAACTAACCTTCTTAGCCTTTGATTTTACTTTCTTGCTTGGTTTTGGGTCCTCTTCTAAAGATAATTTAGGAAATTCTTCATTTACTATGACCTATTCTTGTACTTCTTCCTGTAATCTTCCTAAGCTTTCTAATCCAAACATTTGTTTTACTTTACCCTGAAGAATTTGATATGTGCTTTTGTATACTTATTGAATTTTGTAATTGGTTTAGAATTTTTGATAAAGTAGCTAATTTATTTCCTCTTAGATACATCTAAATAATTTTCAAATTCTATGTTTGAGCAGCTTTAAAAAACTAAGTATTTCTCCTTTTTAAGCAATAGAGTTTCAAAAACTTGAGTGGGTCACAAATAGACAAATTCAAGTTTTGGATTACTGAAAACTTTGGGTTTAGAGTTACTCAGGAAGTTAGGTTTTAGATTACTAACCACTTCAAGTTTCACATGAGCATTAACTGAGGTCTATAAACCTAAATAAGTAATCCCAAATATAAAAGGTTTGAACTAGTCTTTTAATGCCTTTTGGGTTTCTTATGACTCAAGCCTTCAAGTTTTGTAAGGGTAGTAACAAGTTATTAAAAACTCAAAGTAATTAAGAAAATGAGGAAAAATTGACTAAGTCTAGTTTTGTGTTTTTCAAGTTTTTGAAGGCTTAAGACTTTTAGAGTCTTGGTGAGAAGTAACAGTGATATTAAAAGTCAAATCAATGTGGTTTGGGGAATTTGAAGAGGTCTGGTAATTTCAATTTTTAGGTTTTGCATGGTATTAAGACTTCCAGATGTTTTTTGCATAATTTTCACAATAAGAACATATTTGTAAACATAAATAAGATATATAACAACAACTCATGCTAAAGAAGTAGAGTGAAAATCATAAAAAATGATTTTGATAGAGAAATAAACAATGGTGGTAAAAGAAAAATATAGAGATAAAGAAAAAGAAAAAAAATAAAAACAACTAAAACTGACAATAAAATGGTGTACTTACCTTGAATACAAATGGGGTTTGATGAATTTTCTTGGAAATGCTCCAAAAGACCAAATGGTATGACTAGGGGTTTGCAGGCATGGTTACTAGGTGTGATGACTCAGATGACATGTAAGAATGAGGTGGAAAATCCCAAATTATATATAAATTCCAACATGTTAATGATAAGTGTGGGATGACACGTTAGCTTTGATCCTTTTTAAATTGGGGTTTTAGAACTACTTAACTTACTTTAACATTTTTTAGTAAATCACTTGTGAAAACTTGAATGGGTCTAGGTTGATAATTAACTTAGGTTTGAGAAACCTAAATGCTTTCGCTTATATTATTATGAGTAAAGTAGTGATGAAAAATTGATTAGGTTTGAGCAAAGTTATTCAGTGTTTTATAATTACTTTACTTATTTTTGGTAAATGTAGTAAAGCATCTAAATAAACCTAACTTGGTATTTGATAGTAGTTTAGGGTTGAGAAACTATATTACTTTTACTTGAGAAATGAATGCCAATAAAGCAAAGTTAGAGATCCAAATTGCATTGAGTGTTAATCGGGTTTTTGAGGTTACTTAACTTATCTTTTAGGTAAGTAAAGCAATGTGAGAAACTTAATTTACTCTATGGACAAGCCAAAATTGTTTAACTTAATACATTCTGATGAAAGGGATAGATGGATGATTTTTTTAAAATTTTCTAAAGCAATTAGGAGCAAATGAGGATGTAAGCAATCTTGTACAATAACTAGTATAACTTAAATTTCTTTATTCAGAAGACTAACTCAACAATTAAAACTAAATCTCATAAGATAGATGAAATTTTTTTAAGGGGTATCCAAAAATTTGAAGTTCAAATTTTTGGGGACCCCAGATAGGAGGATCATGTTTGTGTAATGCTTCACGGACTCTATAATTGTATTTGTTAATATTTTTTTGTAAAAGTTGTGAACCAAGAAGTTGTAAGTACCTCTTTGTCATTAATGTCAAAGGGGGAGAAAGTTAAAAATGGGGGAGAAATAGCCTATTGAGATAATTTTCTAAGATGGTTTTTCATCAATGACAAAGGGGGATATTGTTGAGTTTTTTTAATTAATGTCAAAGGTGCATCTTGTGAAGGTTGATGTTAAAGGTGATTAAGGATAGTTGGTAGTGTGTGATGAAACAAGGTGAATGGAAGAGTGTTTTCATGAGAGAATATTATCTTGAAAGAAAGAGAAAGAGATAATTTGAAGGCAACTAATGTCTTATGTCTACATGATTGATATCATTATTTGTATCATCATGGAAGGTATAGGTCATTGATGTCAAGTGTATAGGTAGAATAGTCATGACATGAATAGGTATGTGCATGGTAAAATGAATGAAAATAATCATGTGATGGTATTATGGCATTGTTTGATCATTTGAGTAATGTATATAAGCATTCATGAGAGTTCCAGGGTGAGACTATAGGGGTAGGACCTTCAATCTAAGTCTACACCAAAATCATTTTAAACCCTGATTGGGATAGTGAGGTATGAAGATAATATTTAAAGGAAATTATGCACATGAAATCATAAAAATAGGTGAGATAAGTTTTTTTACATATGATCACAAAGTTTTAAGTCAATATTTGAAAGAAACGTTCATGAATCATTGTTTTAGGCCTTCTCGAGCTCATAAAATGAGGTACTCAAACCTGAGAAACACTTTTAGACATTAATTTTGAATGTGTAACATCTTCATGGTATTATTATATATTTAATATATATGGATATTGGTCTTATCTAAGATATCCAAGTATTATTTTGTATTTAAATGGTAGTCCTTTATGAACAATCATTAACACTAGAACATGTATGAAACCTCCTTTAAACCCTAATAAGGAATCAATGTGAAATATTTTGAAAAAATAAGATTAGGATGGATTAAAATTCATATATTATAAATTTTAACATGAATTAAAATCTCCTAAGCACCTCTAGGTGGTTGTGGTTAGATGAGAGAGAAAATGTGCATATACATGCTTATTTGTTAAGAAATTATTTCTCTCAAAATTTAAATTGGTCAATAAGATAAAATGGGTGTTAGAATAAGATAGAGACTCATTTTACATGTACATGATGTTTTTTGATAGGTTATATCCTTAAATTGATCTAAATTATTCATCCAAATAATCCAATCACATATAGACCTAATGGTGTAGATAATGTAAAACCCAGGCAAAGATGAAGAGATATATTTGAGAGTCTATGTATGATAGATTGATGAAATAAAGTGCATTAAGAATTTATTTATGACTTGTAAGTAATGATCACTCTTTGCATAAACATTTTAGTTAAATTTATGTGGTGAAAATATTTCTCACTAAATGGCTTGTCTAGTTCAGATAGGACTCTGAGACATAAGGTCAATAAATTGGTTTCTAAGACTAATATTTGAAATTAGACCATATGAAGTTTATATCTAATGATTTTTTGGAGATATAATATAAATTTTTATATTCATAATGAGTCATGAAATTTTTTTACATAGGTGTTGGAGGTATAATTATTCATGACTAGTTTTTGAGGTGATTTGGTAGTTCCGAGTAAGCAAGTTGTAGAGATGTTCTTGAGCCCTTATTTCTTAAGTGAAGGTGTTAAAATAATTTTATGATTACCATAAAGTCATGGATAATATATATTCATTTTTTATTCTTCATGTTTGAGTATCTTAAGGTTGTTTAAGCTTCACTATTGTAAGACAGACTTTTGAGGTACACAAGTATAATAGGGTAGTTTATCCTAAATGAGATTTCATGGTATGAACAAAGGATTTAGGTATAATAAATCGTTAAGGAACTTAAAATATTTAATTGGATAAGTTTTTTAATGGTTATTTATTTTTTTATAATGCCATTTGGGCCTAATAAGATCAGGTTTTAGTGTTAAAAGGATAGACCTAATGTAAATAGGTCTCTATGAGACCTAAAGGGGGAGTAAGGCCTAATTGAGTTGTGTCAGACTAAAATGGGTTTAAATAATGATTTAAAATGTTAATATTATATTATAATACATATTTTTTGTCCTACCTAAGAGTTTTAAGGTCTGTGTTTGACCAAATGGTGTGTGACCATGAGAGTAGTATATATACAAGGTAATTTATGCCTATTTTTGTGTGTGTGGAATAAATGAATAAATAATACATGGTTGAGAATAATAAGGTCTTAAAATGAGTTTTAGACCATAAAAAAATATCTTAGGTGTGTTAAAAAAATTATATATGAGGTGGATGAGTTGGTGTTGAGTCACTTAAGGGAGTTGGTGCTTCCTTGGAAGTAGGTGCTTGCTAAAGCCTAGTCAAGTGGGTGCTTGAATTTATTGGGGTTGGTTATCCAATTTTAATTGGTGCTCAACTGAATTTGGTATTTTTTTCATAGGGTAGTATTAAATTTTTTGAGATCATAGTGGGTTTTCTTCCCCTTGAGGGGTTTCCACTCATATATGTGTTTTTTTGTTGTTCACTCATGTGAATGGTTCTTTATGGAATGCTAGATCACTATGTTGCTTTAATGGTTCATGAAAGCTAAATTATAATTGAAATAAAGTTTTAAAAATATTTATTCACCCCCTATTATTACTTATGATTACAAAAATTATTTGAGTAATTTATACCTAGAATATGACTACTCTTATGGTTTATATGAAAATAGAGAAGAATAGGGTAGTATAACTAGGTTGTGAAATTTATTGATTGAGATTAAATAGGTGTTTGATTGGTATTTTGTAGATGAATAATGAGTAAGCTTATATTTTTATTTATACCATGCCTTGTGGAAATATCTCTCGATAAGATTAAATAAGAAAAATAGTCTAATGCACAGGATTCAAAATATTTTAAAATTAGATGAATTTTTAGGATTGGATGCTTGATAAGGATTTGGAAAATCCCTATGTGGTATGTAAGTGTCTGATAAGTTAATAAGCTACTAAGGATCTAAAACTAATAGTGAAGGATATATATCAGGTTTCAATATTTATGTGTAGTGCATGAGATTTAAGTCATCAAAAATGATAGGGTTGGATGATAATATAAATAGTTAGGCACAATGAGATGGTGAATGTAATAAAATTGAAAAAAATGAGGTATATAATTAAAGGGTATAACTTTGATAGGTATTTTTCAAGTATACAAGATTGAAATGTTATATAAATCAGATTTTAGTATCTATAGTTCCTAGTATTTGTTACATGATATTTTGTTAACATTTTGCCATCATGGTGGGTAATTTGACAAAGACATTTTATTATTAGATAGGATTTTTTTAATATTTTATTTTTATTGGCTAAATCAGATGCATTCTTATGCAAATATAGATATAAGTTATAAAAATTTACACAATGTTAATATAATTCCCTCTCTTTAATTGGGGAAAGGAGACCCCTACTAAAGATGAATTGTAATTTAAAATCTAAGGGTTGATATGTTAAGGAGTGTAATTAATTATTAAATCCTAAAACATAATATTGAATAGATTCACCAAGATATTTCTTTAAGCGTTGTAATTATTCCAATGTTAATTTAGGCACATCATGTTTATGAACTTATGATAATAATATTTCTTCTAGATTTATGAAATTAGGTAATAAACCATTGGGAAAATTATATAACCAATCACTAGCCTTGTGTGTGATACTTATATGAAAACAATTTAGTGATAAACATCCATATTTAAACCAATGTCCAAAATAATAAACATATTAAATTAAATGCTTGGAAGGATCCCTATGACCATGTAATAAAGGTAACATAAGCATAAAAAAGTCATTCAAATAAGGATATGAAAAGACATATCATGTGGAAGGATACTTTTTAATAATTTTTATTTAAATAGCATAATTGTGTGAGAACATTTGAGATTTTATAATTGAAACTTGACTTTGGAGGTTTTCTATTTATTGCATCATAGAGATAATATGACTAGTAGGAATTGTTTTCATTTTTAAATATGTACTCATGGGTTTTGATTGATTATATTTTTGAAACATAGGAATAATGGATTGATCATCCTTAGTAGTAGGTTTGAGATCCATATCATTTAAAAATTCAAGAAATGTTGGTAATTGTAAGTATTTGCATGAATAAATATTCACATTATTTTATATTTTTAATGAAGCAATGATAAATCCATACATTTTAAAAAACAATTCATGACAAAATATAGGAAAATTTGGTGCTTGTACTTTTAGAGGAGGTTGAGAAGGAACATGTTGACCTTATAATGATGTGATGATCTACCTTTTTTTTTCATTAATGTAATAAACATGGTATCCAATATAGGACTTGGAAAAATAGTATAAATAGGATGGTGACTATTATAAACTTGAACTATAAGTCAGACAATGGAATATGTGAAACATTACCTTTATTTTTTACTTACTATTGACTCTGATTGGGAATTAAAACAAAGACAATTTGTGACTATTGAGAATTATTATTGATTAATAGCTATAGATATTTAAAGGTATAAATTTTATTTTTCATAGGTGATGATTATTATATAAAAAATTTCCATAGAGGAGTTTTTCCTTTTACCACCTAGGGGAATATGATTTTGAGAAATATCACAATGAAAAAGAATGAAATTTGAAACCCTAGGAAACTAAAAAACCTAAATCAATCTAAGGTTTTCATAAGAATATTCAAAGTTAAAGCTCACCAAATGTTGGAACTTTTTTTGAAACAAGGGTAAATGGGATAATAGCTTAATCGATAAAGTGGGATAAACTATTTTATAATAATGTCAATTAAATAATTTAGATTCATAATATATTTTGATACAATGTTGAATTATGAAAATATTCTAAATATATAATTTAAATATCAAAACAATAATTTTATTACTTAAACATGAATAAGAAATAATAATTATCTTATTTATTTATGTGCACATAGATATGGGAAATGCAAGTGTATAAGAATGTAGGATCGTGTTCTATAGAGATTCATCAAATTATAGAAATCAACTGTTTGTAATCCTAGACATTACTATTAAAATAGGGACACTAATATCAATATTTATGTATGGTACATAATAAAAGACCTTTTCTAAAAATTCCAATTATGCCTATTAGGGTTCACTATCACCTTATAGATTGTCAACTAGGATTGTGTGCATAGATTCTGGATATTAGTCTTTTGATAAAAAAAACTAAGGTCCTATAGTTTGGGAATGACACCTTAAAAAATAGGGGTTAATGGGCTCAAGTAAATTTAGGTTGACCTCAAATACCCTCTATTAATGAGCGTTGCCTACATATCCATATAGTTTGAAGAGAGCCTTGAACCATTATAGTTATCCCCCTTATGTGGTATTGTGTGTGAATAATGGTGTAATATGTTATATATAAGAAAATATAATGATATATATTAAAATTTCAAAATTACTACTCATGGGATATTATTTCAATTCTTCAAAAATATAAAAACACTAATCATATGACTAATTTTGAAATAGGGAAGAATAGTGAAATAGAACGTAATTGTGAAAATGATTTAGTGTCATATTGATAGGTGTTTGATTGTAAATTTGTAGATTAATAATGAGTGGGATTTATTTTTATTTATACCACATATTTTTAAGACAAATAGATGACCTATACATGTCAAAATATTTTAAAATTTGAGAGTTTTTAAGGTATAAACACTAACATCAAACTAAGGACACTAGCATCGATGTAAGTGTCCTAGTCTAGATAGTAGTGTTTGAGAGAAAAGAGAGTTATTGAAGATATATATATACACATATACATACCTATATACATATGTATAAATATATATATATATATGTATATATATACATATATATACATATGTATACATATATATATATATATATATATACATATGTATATATGTATATATATACATATATATACATATATATATATGTGTGTATATATATATATATATATATATATATATATATATACATACACACACACACACACATATATATATGTATATATATATATATATATATATATATATGTATGTATATATATGTATATATATATATGTATATGTATATATATAGATATATATTTATATCTATATATATGTATATATATATAGATATGTGTATATATATATATGTATATATATATATATATATATATGTATGTATGTATGTATATGTATGTGTGTGTGTGTGTGTATATATGTATATATATATACATATATATATATATATATATATATATATATATATGTATGTATATATATATATATATATGTATATATATACATATACATATACACACACACACACACACACACACACACACACACACACACACATATATATAACCCTTTTATTTATATATCTTCAACAACTCTATTTTCTCTCGAATACTACTATCTAGACTAGGACACTTACATCAATGTGTGTGTGTGTGTGTGTGTCTAACCCTTTTATTTATATATCTTCAACAACTTTATTTTCTCTCAAATACTACTATCTAGACTAGGACACTTACATCGATCTGTGTGTGTGTGTGTGTGTGTGTGTGTGTGTGTGTGTGTGTGTGTGTGTGTGTGTGTGTGTGTGTGTGTGTGTGTGTGTGTGTGTATCAGGTGTTACATATTTTTTTAGATATTAGTGATCTAAGTAATTAAAATTCAAGGATAGATAATAAGATAAGAATTTAGGCATAATGAGATAGATAATGCAAGCATTTTAGTAATGGTAAGGTCATGAACTAAAAGTTGAGACATGATTGATATTTTTCAAGTGTGAAATACTAGTTTATAATGTAAATGTTAGATTTATCATTTAAAATAGTGTTATTTTAGCCCTCTAGTTATATAATTTCAAAATGTGTGCTATAAATATAAGTAAAATACCATTCATTAACATCAAGAAGAAATCAAGTGCACATATATTTTATACTAAGATAGATCACCTTGAAGGTTCATTAAACTACCATATTATTCCCTATTTAAAAATAATCCAAAGGAACATATTTATTATAGGTATAAATCATTAAAATATCATCCTAGGAGAATTATTTGTCAAGTTACAAGGTTGATCGCTATATACACTCACATATAACATATTGTATAATTGTTTACACACAAGCCCACATAAGGGGGATGCATACATAATTTTGAGGCTCTATTTATAGTATATGGATATGTAGATAGTGAACACTAAAAAATTGTTCAATGAAGCTAGATCAAATTCACTTGATCCCATAAACCCATCTTTTATAAGTTGGCATGCATTAATTAGAGGACCTAGGGTTTTGAGATACATATTGGTATCTATAACCTAAGAACATGATTTAAATAGAGAATATACATGACAATAATAAACCCTAATAAGTGAAATAAGAATTAATATAAAAGTGCATGCACTTTTTCCCTGATAGAAGCATCATAACTAGGACATAAACATCGATGTTAGTGTCTAGATGGATAGAGAGATAATTTATAGAATTTGACAAATCATAGTCAAGCATCATCCTATCTTCTTAAACATATGTATGATTTAGATAATCCTAGGCATCAATAAATAAGTTAAATATTATGTCTTTTTCATGTTTAATAATTGAAATTACTATTTGGCATTTTACTTTTTATATTTAACATATTTACATATTTTAGCACTGTATCAAAATATTATGAATTTAAATTATTTAATTATCCTAATTTTAGAATAAATTACTTAAAGTTTATTAGTATTTTATACCTAAATATTTCAAAAAATAGTTAAAAACTTGGTGAACCTAACCTATGTGTCTTCTTATGAAAAATTTAACTTGCTCTTGGTTTTCTAGCATGCTAGAGTTTTAGGATTTTTCAATCTACTTAATTTTTATTCTAATCTTATTTCCAATCATATTTCTACTAGGTAATATAATATCAAAAAACACCAATGGATAATTTTTTAAAATCAAGCATAACCTATGAGCAAGAAGAGTCTTATATTTATAGTGTTATAGATTTGTAAAAATAAATCAATTTCAAACATTATCAAAATTTCATTTATTCAATGTCAAATTATAACCTATCACAAGTACACAACAAATGACCTCTGTGACACATTTCATTTCACCACCTACACTACAATTTTATAATAGTCATCATCCCACTCCCATTATTCACCTAAGACTTATATTGGATAATATGGTCCATGTTATTACAATCCAATAGTTTAGGTCATCCCATCATAGAGATGGTTAATATGGTAATTCTCAACCTCCTCCATATCCCACAACACAAACCAATATAGTTGATCCAATTTTTCCTTTTTTTTGTCATACATGTTTTTTTAACATTCTTAATAATATCATGGCTTACTTAGAGAAATCAATTAATATGAATGTTACTTTATGCAATTATTTTTAATTAATAAAAGTTATTACACTTTTAGATGATGTAAATATAAAACCCATTAATAGTGGTGATTATTCCTTTATTCCTATATTTAAAAAATATAACCAATTACAACCAATAATTACATCATTTAAAAATTAAAAAATCCATACTATTCATTTCATATCTATGATGAATGCCATAAGATACCTCCAAAGGCAAGTTTAATTTTTTAATGCTTGCATGCAATGTTAATATCAATAGTAACATTATTAAAAATCAACCTCTCACATGAAATGTCTCTAAGTACCCTTATCCAATAGACTTTTTTTATGCCTTGTTCATTTTATTTTATGGTCATGTGGATACTTCGAGATACTTAATTCAATATCTCCATTATATTTGTCATTGAGATAAGGATGGAAGTTTATTGTTAAAACATTTTCATAGAATTCTAACACATGGAGCTAGTTATTAGTTTTATAGTCTTCCCAATGGTTATTTACCCACCTTCATAAAGTTGGAAGATATATTATTATCAAAGTTTCATAAAAAATTATGTGCCTATATTAATTTTGGACCATTTATATGGCTTAAAACAAAAATATAATGAGTCTATTCTAGCCTATGTTATATGATCAAAACATTTATTATACTTTTTAACATACTGACCTTAAGATTTAGAATTACAGTTTATATTTAGTAGGGGTATTCTCACTTCACTTAGATATAAACGTATTACATAATCATTATATATATTTTGATATCTTATATATCTATGTGTGTAAGTATGCACGTGAACTATACAAACACAATAAAAGGTTAAAACCATCCTCTTTGACAAACAAAAATATTGTTCAAAATATTCACTATGAAAGCAAATGGTTAAAATATGATCATGTGAGAAATATTTTTAATAAATATCTATATATGACACATTTAAATACATTAGTGAATAACATGTATAAATAATATGGAAGAATTGTAATGTCACTCTAAATATATCCATATAAAGATACACCTAAAATACTTGTGTCTATGTTATTAGAAAAGGAATTTATTACACTAACCACTAATTGACATTAGAAAATGACACCTCTTATCTATAAAGAAATAAAATAATTTTACATTTATCATCAAACAAAATGCCATGGTGCATAAAATTATAATATATTGGAAGAACAAATCTAAGATTACAAACATAAGGGTATTATTAGCATGATATAAAATTAACAAATTGTTACTACATAAATTTAGCAAGAATCACCTAATACTATGCAAAGTAAAAAGTTTCCTCAACCAAATGATTTATAAATCAAAATATCCATGCATGGATATTATTTTTAGAATAATCATATTATCTCTACACAACTAGACAATCATTGTATTATAAGTAATTTTTTACAAATTAAGTATACTATCAATGAATTATCATAAGGGACATTTGAAATACTGTATGAGATACATCATATTACCAATTTCTTGTGGACCTAAGGTTGTTCTTGTAAAAGTTTGGGTCATTTCTAATTCTTATCAATGACCCTTTATAATGGGAAAATTTTTCTTATACCAAATTTAGGCCAAAATAGATTATAATCAATAAGGCATTACATTTTATTATAAGGGATGCTTAATTTTCATAGCACATGATGATGATACAAATCAACCTATAGATGAAGAATAAAATCATGTTATGTACCTATTTCACTTCAAGATATTTGGTCCTAAAAAATATGATTTATTTGATCAAACCAAATCATTAAATTCTTTTATATATTCAAATACATAAAAATAATAAAAGATTAAAAAATATAAAAAAATCAAAAAGATACAAAAATATTATAATAAAGGAAAAATACAATAATATTTCACATGTTTACTATATTTTTCATATATGTTGTATACTTAATTTTAGTATATAGTATATAATTTCCTTTCTATACACATGTGTTTCATGGGTAGTTGAGTGTGATATAAGCATACACTATATCCATGATACATGAGCATTTAGATGTTAGACATTTAATCTACCCATGTGACACACTACATTGGGGGCATCTACTTCTATTGATCATGATTGATACATGTTATATTGTTTTATGAGCACTTTAAATTATCATGTTGGGATTATATATAGATGATTACACATTCGTATACTCATTATTACATCTTACATAATGTGTTAGATATGTTATGATAATATATATATATATATATATATATATATATATATATATATATATATATGAAGGAGCTAGTGAGATATGCTTATGTTAGTCGCTTATATTTCACATATTCATCTTCTGACATGGTGTACTTAAGTAGATTTCTTTTTTGATATATTTTTTCAATAATGTAACATTTGAACATGTTATTTGTTTGTTTCCCATAGTGACATTGAGTGTTTTTTCTTTGGTGTGTGTGAAATTTAACATTTCCTTCCCTTGAGTGTGCAACATTTTAACATGCCCATTTTTGGGGTCTCCTTAGACCGATTTTGTGTGAGATTGAGTTTTTTTTTTGTGTGTACATGAATTTTTTATGAGCTCACACTTAGTAATTATATATGTTTCCATGATCCATATCATACATCTTAGGGCTTGTTGTGATTGGATACTATGAAATTCATCAATAGATATACGTATACATGATACCACTATGTGCTTCATTACTACATGTTTGATATAGATATAACATCATTATCTTATCCTTTTAAGATAAGGTAATTATCATGTTACATTTTTCTCACCTCAAAATTTGGTAAGGGGGTGGGCGGGTATATCATTAGGGCATGTTATATATAAATTAGTCTACATTAATATAATTGGTAGAATTTGATACTATTTACATGATTTAGATATAAACTTGGGTCATATTTTTATGCACTTGGCACTAATTTTACATATTTGAGATGGTTTTTCAAATGTTTGATTGATATTATACACAATTTATAGAACATAGGCTACATTTTTATGGATATTTTAGCTTGAGAGACATTAGAGGTGTATATTCCATGAAAATACACCAAATCACATATATATATTCAAATAATATACACATTTATTTACTAACCTTAACAAGATGCACTAAATGAGATTTTATTTATTTGTATCACTTTTATCCCTTGAGTACTACAATCAACATTCAATTTAGTTGATAGCCTTGGAACTAAATATTTTTTCAAGTTGAGGTGGTTAGACCATTTGATGTAGGTGAGATTGACAAGATTCGATAGATTATGTCTACACTCGAGATGTGGAGTTGAGATTTAGTAATCTCAATGACCTTGGCACAACTAACCCTTGCATAGTATTTTTGGCATGATCACCCTCTAATTATACTCTTCACATATCCAATGTTAATTTTTGAACCTAATTATGTAATTCTCCAACAATAAATCATAATTACCAAACCAAACTACCAAATGGAAAGATAGTTATGTGCACACACATGTGTAGTTATTCCTTGCTCTCTGTTATTTCATCATTTTAATTATTTAATTTTTAATATTATATGCATTAATTATATTATAACAATCTCTTAGTTGTAGGTAATATAAAAATATAAAATTCAAACATGGCTCGAGAAAATATAGTGTGTTTTGTACACCATGATACACATTTTACTACTTTAACCTAGTAAATGCATCCTTATGCATTGATATATTAAATTGGGGATTTAAATTATAAATATATGTTTTATTTGATAAAATAATATTATACACTTTTAAAATATCACTCATGGCTTTACCCTTCATTCCATGACCTTCCCACTACTTAGAAGCTCACATCCACTATCTCACTGTATTTAAATGCTTATCCAATAGTATGTCCTTTATATTATAATTAGTTATATCAATTATATCCCACAATATAATGAAAACCTAATTAATATCTTGATTTTCTAGTTATAGACATTCATCAACTCTATATCCTCATGGACACTACTATCCAAACTAGGACATTAAATTTGTTGTTAGTTTCCGAGGTATAATGCTAGCATCTATAGTTTATAAGCAATTGAATTTGAAAAACATTCAACATGTATGGGTTAGCCTATATTTTTATTATAACCCTCCCATGAGATAATTTCAAAAGGTTTGTTATAGATACAATTAAAATAGCATTCATTATCATAAAGTACAAATCAAGCACACATCTATCTTATCCCAAACAAAATCACCTTTAAGTTTAATTAAACTAGCCTATTCTCTATTTAAAAACTAGTTATAGGATTGGTATTCTAAGAATTATTAAGCATTTAAAGTGTAGCCCATGATCAATTATTTTTAAGTTGTAATATATATAATTACATGCAATTGCATATAGCATATTACATAATTATTCACACACGATCCCATATAAGGGGGAGAACAAAATTAGTCTGATATTGTCTATAGATTATATTGATATGTACATAATGTTCACTAATAAAGGGGTATTTTGGGTCATATTTACTTAACTTGAGCCCACTAACCCTTATTTTTCATGACATAATTCACTAATTATAGTACTCAGGTTTTGAGATACATATTGATATCCATAACCTATGCTAGTAATCAAAACATACAATCTTCAAGGTGATACTAAACCCTAATTAAGAAATTGGAATTTATATAAATTGACTTTTACTTTATCCTTGATAATAAAAATTAAACTAGGATAAAAACAATGAAACTATTATGTAGATCTTGAAAATAATGTCTAGATGTTTAGAGAGCTAATTTACATTATCTAACAAATCATAAACGTATCTTCTTCCACACATGTATCAGTAAAACCTTCTTTCACATTAGTGAAAAATCTAATTATTATCTCTTATTTATTTTTAAGAATTCAAATTAATTTTTGGCATTATAATTTTTATATTTAACATATTTTCATAATTTAACACTTATTTATAACATTGTGAATATAAATCATTTAATTGTCTTGATTTTAGAATAGGTTAGTTCAATTTTAATAGAATATTCCCCATAACTCTTTCCAAAGTGGGTTAAATAGATAGGTTGAGATAAATTGTAAAGATGGAGAGCAACATTAGGTTGTCACTTTTCCTCTGACCATAGAAAGATAGTTCCCCATAGACCTTCCCATTGGGAATGGTCCTTCCTTCAATTAATGGGAGGATAGATATGATGCGAGAATCTATAACCATCCAAGAACAAGTGTGAGATTGAAATCACCTTTACATGTAGTTAGTTATAAATATCATAAGTATGTATCTATTAATTATGACCTTGGGGAATCATGTAAGATAGAAATTCTAATGGATTGACAATGTATAAACTATAAATTTACTTCAGAAAATCATTTTATATAATTTTAGACTTTGAAATATTATGGGTCATTTTCAACAATTACATTAATCTTTCATATATTAGTTAGTCATCAGTACTATTCTTGTATAATGGATGATGAGTGACTTGAGAGTATGCTCCATTCCTATCACTAAACATCCCTTGATCAAGAAGGATTTAGAAGTTCAAAGTTTAATACTAATATTTGGAAGTTCATTACTTGATTGATTAATTTGTATCTTTAGATGTTTACTAGTATTTTAAATTCTAAACCAATATTTTATCCAAAATTAGGAAACTAGGAGAATATTAGGTCTTATTTAGAAAAAATATTATGCAAAATTAGACTATTTTAGATATGAAATTAATTACAAAAACCAATTTAGAACTTACTAAATAAGGAAATATATTAAATATATAAATTACAAAGAAAAATATAAACTTAGCAAAAAATTAAGATGTTGACAGTTTATATATTTGAATCTAACAAGGTGATTGTGTTGATTGATTGAAAACTTAGAACAAGAGTCATTGAGGTTTATGGATATGAGTGTTATAATTAGACAATATAGTAGCATTTTATTGTTATATTGGAGTGTTGGTGTCTAACAGATAATAGAGACTTAGGATTTTTGGGGTAGCTTCACCTTCACTTGTCTATATATTGTGCATAAGGTTTTGATTTGATATAGGTTCCACTATTTAAATAGTTATTCTCTTGAAACCCTAGCTCAATATATCACAAAGACAAATGAAATTATGGGATTAAAAAGGGTTAGTATTTGAATTTTTTCTTGACTTAAACACCCCTATGTTGATTGTTGCCTATGCACTGATACTTTTAAGAGGGATAAAACTCCATGTAGTGACCCCATGATATGGTAACGTGTGTGAAAGATTGGTGAAAATTTATAGTGATTATGTAATCCTAGTGTGATCAAGTTTTTCAACCATGACTTGTGACATTGGAACTACATTCAATATTTATCTCAAGGTTGTTAGGGTTGTGTTTTCTCATAATTGGTAAAAATGGGTAATTTGCTCTCAATGTGTAATTATAATTATCATGATTTTAAGTGTGGAAGCCTCTTGTGTGTAAAATGGTTTGAAATATGGATTTATAATGTTTTTAATGGAAATCATTCAAATGGGGTTTACTAATTTTGTGGGCCAACCCTTTCATAACTTTGAATTTTGGAAATTAGTTTTTATTTGGTGGGAAGTCAACATCAGTGGATTTAGACAAGAGTGTGGTGTGTTATTGTATAATTAGGTCATTCTTGTATAAGATTCATAAAAAACTACTCTTAGTACAAGGGATAGATTGGGTCTGATCTTGGACTAGTTTGCACGAAATATAGGGACATTATATAGTCATTTGGATTGCTTAAAATAATGGGTCATCACATGAAAAGTGCAGAAAAATGGCTAAAAGGCCCTAGGATTGAACATGATCTAAGTGTGTCAAAATGGTTGTCACAAGTGCACCTTTCTATCTTAAATTTTAATTTATGTTTCTAAAATTACCCCCTTTTATTCTAGTAATGGATTAGATAAAAATTTCTAGAGTAAAATGAAAATTTTGTACTTTAAATTAGCTATGAATTTCAATGTTGAATGTAGGACATAATGTTGAACTATGATTTATGTGAACTAAAAATGAAAAATGTATAAAATAAATCCTTACTTATTATGAAAATAAAAAGGTAAAAGACAAGTTAATTATAAAACTAATAATAAGGAAATAATGCATCTAACTGGGTATGTTAACCATTGTGTTTTTGGATTAAAACTAGTGACTACAAAGGGTTTGATTCTTGTATATTTCATTTGCATTAAGAAGCTTGGATTGGACTATGCATGCCCAAATACTCATTGATTAGAAAAGTGTTCTCAATAAATCAACATGTGTTCAACTCCATATTTACATACCCAAAGTTATGAATTAGTTTTGAATCCCTATGTAAACTCCAATATATCATTTTGGTATAAACAATGGTGAAAAACTAATGCAAAAAAGATAAACTAACCATTATAGACAAAATAAGGCTAATTTTTGGAGTAAAAATGGTTCAAAATAGAAATTATAATTTGGGTATGGTGATTACAATGTGGTTAATTACAAGTATTGTCATTCCATATATGAAAATGGTACAAAAATTTACAAGGAGGAATTCAAGTGTCATGCAAATGCCCCTAATATGATATCTAGTGTATATGTCAAATCGTATAATGATAGAAACAAACTTTGCTTGAATATTTACTATAATTATCTTTCTTCCATAGTATTTGTCATTTTATATATCATTATCTTGTACTTTAAGACATAATATGTGATAGGATCATCAGATTTATGTTTGAGTTGAGAAATATAAGTATAGGAAACCTTCACACTAATATTGATTTAAAATGTGCTAGGAACATAACATGGTCATATTTGTGTGGTGAGTCATAAAACCATTTTAATGCATATTCCCTTATAGTAATTGTAAATAAATTATTCAATAACTTATCATTGGACACATAGTCCAAACATGCTACATGGAATGTTCTAAGATTATATTCAAGGTCACCATTTGCATAATATAGTGTAGTCTTGGGTGCCATAAAACCAATAAGTATAATAAATACGTTTTTAGGTTGTGCCAATGGAGTGTGAAATATAATTTTAGAATCTAATTCCTTATTAGGTTTTGAATCACCTTATTTCAAATGTAACACCTTTGTTTACATAGATTTATTCTCATGCATAATGTATTATCTACCAGGAGAAGAATAATGTGTTCTAACCAAATGTGGTGTACCCAATGATTGATTAATAATTTACATATTAATCTATTGAAGCTCTTAGGTTTCTTCAATTTAAAATGGTGGTAAAATTTTTATATTTTATAGGTGCATAGGGTTAAAAGTAATAGAATATTTTCCTTCAAGTGACGTGTTAAATCATTCTCTAACAATTTTGATAAACTCATCTTGCATATCTTTATTATTTGAAGGAAATCCTTATAATTTTATCTTATCTACGTCATCAAATCTACTAACTTGTTATGTCATTATTGATTTACTAAATAAAATTAAAAAATACTCAACTTGGGAATAACATAAAATGGTATGATTTCTAAAGTAAAAATTAAAAAAATTATTAACATGGATTGAACAAGAAGAAAATTATAATATTGTAGTTATTACAAAATGTATCAGATCTAAAAATCCTAATGAAACAATTAAAAATAGAAAAGGGATAGATATAGACCTTAGAAATATGTATAGTTTAGGTTTTGAAAAATTCATAAAATATAAAATTTCACCAATATGTTTTATCAAATTTTGGGAAACTAAGAGAATGTTAAACCCTAATTAGACAAATTGCAGTGCAAAATTAGATTACTACACATATGCAATAAATGACATAAACCTATATGGAACTTACTAAATTAGGAAATACAATACATATGGAAATTAAAAAATAGATAATAAACTTAGTTTTTAAACTAATATGTGGATTGTTTCTAGATCTAAAACTAATATGGTGACTATGTTGAATTAACACATACTTGAAATAGGAGTCAACTGAGTTTATTGAAAGGAGCATTACAATTCGATGATATAGAAACATGTTGTTTTACTAATGGATTTAAAGTGTCTAGTAGATAACATAGACCTTATATTTATAGGTTAGCTTGAAATTTTCTAGTATACTCTATGAGATATGTGGAATATTTTGATGTGATGCGATGACCATTGTGTAACACTTTTTTCACTCAAAATCTTAGCTCAATAGATCATGAATAAAAATGAAATAATGGGATAAAAAAGGTTATAGATTTAAGTTTTTATTTATCTTAACACCCTTTATGTTTAGTGATACATACATACCAATACTACAAAGAGAGATCAAACTCCATGTGGTTATCTCATGCTTTAGTGATGTGTGTGAAATACTGGTGTAAAATGCTAGATTATAGTGAAATCTTGGTGTGCTTAAGTGATTAAAACATGAATTATGACCTTGGGAGTGTATTAAAGCATTAGGTCAAGGTCTTTTGTACTCATAATTTGGATAAATATGTAATTTTCTCTCAATGTACAATTATAACTGTAGTGCTTTCGAGTGTGGAAGCCTTTTATTTGAAAAATGGTTTAAAATGTGGATTTAGTGTGGTGTCTATGGAATTGATTTAGATCAAGTTTAATAAAATTTTATGTTGACTATTACAAATTTTTTAATTTAGTAGATTATATATTATTTTTTAAGAAGACAATAGTGGTAGATTTGGACAAGAGAATGGTGCACTATTATCCAATTAAGACATTGTTATCTAAGAGGAAAAAATAAATAATTTATGTACCAATGACAAAATGGATGTGATATTAGAATGGTTTAATGAAATATAAAGACATTATATAGTTATTTTTATTTCTTAGAAGGATAATTCATCATGTGAAAATTTAAAGAAAAAAATCAAAAGGCCCTAGGATATGGTATGAGATAAGTTGTCAAAAGAGTGGTCAAAAGTGCATTATTTTAGATTAAATGTTAATTTATTTTTATTAAACCCCATTTGTATTTTATCCACTCCAAATTCATTTCCTCATTCTCCATCCACATTTTATTCACTTGCTTTTAAGTTTTTTATCCTAGATCTCAACTAACGTAAAATTGTGTTTCCTTTTGCATGTAGGCCAACTTCATGGCTTGTCATAGTACCAAACTATAATTGGGTTTACCTTTCCTATTTTATCCACCATATGTATTTTTTTGAAATATAGAGTTTTACTCTACAAACTATTAATTATGACCCAAAAAATATCCTTGAATTTATATTGGTTTAGCCTAAGTGGAACTGATATCTCCATTAAATGAACCCTTCCTTTAGTGTTTCAACTACTAGTTACAACCTATAAGACAACTTGTTTGATACATAAAATACATATATTTAATATCATTAACAAAAAAATAAATCACTAATCATGTTTTAAAAGATATTTTATTTATTGACTTGAACAAAATTCCTTATTATGTTCTGTAATTACTTAATTATGTGTCATATCCCTACCAAATAAAATAAATATATAATAATATATGTGAATTTAATTACTTTTTGAGATGGACACCATTGAAAAATTATCGATTATGCCTAAATGTTTGGGTTGCTAACATAGGGCAAATTGGACTTAGATGTGAACTATTTGTTATTGGTTATTTTGTTTCTTGCTAAAAGTCTCATTTTGACCAATCTTTCCTAGTAACAAACTGTTTTGATGATTAGTGTTTAATTTTGAAAAAATGTTTTAGTCAAATCTTGACTTAGACTTATAGATGGTTAATTTAACATATGTGTATTTTATGTCTTAGGTGATTACACAAGTGTTGATCCACTCGTAGGTGGACTATTACATATTGATTATAATCACATATTTGGTGTATTATTATCAATACCTTGGTGTGTTTTCCCCTTAAACAAAATATATTATGTGCTCTATGAAAAATTACTAATTGTAAATTAATCAGGGTCAATTGGACTAAGGGTTTAATAGGGGTGAATAACCTATGGATGTTTTTTACCTTTGTAGAATTATTATTATTAAAATAAAAACTATCATATATTAAAATTGGGTTTAAAATTCAATTTTTAATATCATTAAAAATTGATTTTCTTACAAGTCAAAACAAAAATATGTGAAAAAATCATTATTTTCTTTATGCATTTCTCATAGGCAACCTAGGTCATGAAGGAGTTGCCAAAATGCCATTGGGAAAAAATGAGGCATTTTAGGTTTCATGGTAGCTTCCCAAGAGATATATATTCATGAATATCACTATGAAAATATGAACAAATACGTTTTATTTAGGGGATAGTGTTGGGCTAGATTTGGTGCCACCTAATCAGAAGGATTTTTGAAAATTAGGGATTTGCTTAACAATTAGGTATGAGATGAATTAAAGTCTAAAACAAGTTAATATGAGGGAAGTCATATTTTTCCTCCTAAGGTGAGCTACAAATCCAAGACAAAATTATATATTGAGTCAGGTAAGTCACCCTTTTTATATGCAAAAATTCTTGCATACCATTTTATAGCATTATAGGTAGTTATTATTGTCCTTGTTGGAATATAAGCCCATATATGTAGAAATAAACTTACACATATAATCCTCTAGATCAATAAGGGAATTTTTTTTTTGGGTTTGTAAATTTTGGGATTAAAAATTTTATTCCCTAGCTGGAAATAATGGTTGTTAAAGGGTTTGGACATTGGCATGATTACAAGATTGGTTTCATTTTTTATTTATGAAAAGGTTAGTTTACATTAAAGGGTTTGTGTTTACCTTACTATTTTGAACCTAGGCAAAAATAAGTTTTTGAATTGAATTAAATTTGGGTTGTTTGAATCAACTTAGGTGGTTTTATATTAGCTCCTTTAATGTGTTTAAATTCTGAAAATAACTCTTAACTAGTTTTATATTAGTTCCTTTAATGCGTTTCAATTTTTAGAATAAATCTTAGTTTGTTTTATATTATCTCCTTGAATGTGTTTAAATTTTGAGAATAACTCTTAGCTGGTTTTATATTATCTCTTTAATGTCTTTTGAGTAATGAGAATAACTCTCAGTTGGAGTTTATAGCAGCTCTTTAATGTATTTTGCATTGTGAGAATAATTGATGTATTTATACTAGCTGAGTGGTGTTTGGATTTATTGGGTTTCCATTTGGAAGAGGAAATTTTATAGTATTTGATGGAAAATAAAACTTTGAGTAGGGTTCTGGAAGCATATTTTATATGCCCTACTAGTATCGGGTTTATGTGAGTAATTATTTCATATTAAAAATATGAGTTTTATTATTTTTTAGCAAGTCTGGTAGTAAATAGTTTTAAAATAGACTAATATGGCCTTGGTTATTAAATTCTATAAAATCCTAGACTTGAGAAAAAATATTTACTAATACTCTATTTTCTCTATTATGAGATTTTGTTAAAAATATGCATTTTTATAATTGAGGCTAGACCCCCTATAGCCTTGCTTTTAAAAAAAAGTTTAGTCCATATCGTGTGTTTTCTTACTTTGTCCTATATGGGTGGTGTATATGAAAACCTGGGTTTTTAGCTCTTTAAATTAATGTATATTTCTCCTCCTTTCCTTTAATAATTTTACAAAACTATGGATTATGAAGATTGCATGCATACTATCTGCTAAAATGCCATAATGGAATTATGGCATAAAATGGTAGTTTAAATCATGATTTAATATAGATCCATAGGTTGAGGCCATGTGATTATGTCATGGTAATTTGATAGAGCTAAGTTTTATGTTATTCTTAGATATTCTTGAAAGTTGATGGTTTAAATATATTTAATCCCCTAAATTTTTTTTGTAATACTTGTTAGTTCTAGTTTAACCTCAAAAGTATTGAAATAAATAATAGAGGCAATTTTCCTCCTTCCAAACATGGTATTTTGATCTCATTTTTGGGATGATTATACATCAAAACTTCATTTTGTTTAGCTTGTTGATTACAAAGGTGCTTGGAATTGTTTTGATCTAACTAAACAAAGTTAAAGTTAGAGTTGGTAAGGATGTATTCTTTAAATTATATTGATCTTTGTAGCATGAGAATTAGGTTTGAAGAACCAAGTGTTGTATGAAATTGCAATTATTATTATGTTAATTGATTATATATGTGATGAATTATATTCTTTTTTGTGTGAATACTTCTTATAAGTGTTTATTGAAAGCTACATCCTTTAAGTGAATAAGTGGCTCATGACATGGAATTCATTATATAGCCAATTTATGTATGTGTTTAGATAAAACAAATTTCTTTATTATTTTAAATTAAAATTACCATGATGCTATTTAAATTGTATTCTATAATATTTAATGAGTAGAAGACTTGCTTAGCATTGTGCTAATCCTTTTTATTGAAATTCTTAGTGCATGTTTAGTGGCAAAAGAAATTAGTAAGGGATAAAAAATTATGATTCCTGGTTACTTAATTTTTTTTGTAAAATATGTCTAGATTGATATTTACTTAATTAGTATCTATTGGGCACTCATTAGAGTGGAAAAGTGTGGAATCATTCCAATATTTAATTATTACATACAAAGTATGTGTTATGGGTTGTATTGTGTTTGCCTTGTTAAATGAACTTCACTTATTTACAATGTATTTATATAATAGGTTCATTTAAATTTTAAATTTATCATTTGGGTATCATTTCCCTATTATAAGGAATGAATTTATATATACATGCAAAATTATATGTATCCCAAATCAATATTAAAGTGCAAATATATAAGAAGATTTTAATATTTTTCATAATTTATGATAATTTCCCATCTCTTTTAGTCTTATCATGGTAAAGGTTATGAGGTCCTTTTGTGATAACTGACATACCATGTTTGTGTGATTCAAGGAATGGTTTCCTATTGTTAAAATTAGTGGCTTTATCAAGTTGTATCATTATTTTATTTGCTAGAAGAGGCATGTTGTCTCAAATCTCCTTATCTCAATAACTAAAGGACATTTATTAATCCTAAGTGCACTAATAAGTAAAGGATGACTAAATCTAATTTGAGAGAGTTATTTTAGCCTTGTAGAGATTAAAGGGTAATATAAACCTCTTTACTTGATTGGTGCTTCACCACTCTAATGAAGGCAACAAGTCTAAGAACTCTTATTTTCAAAAAAGAAAAATTAGTGGATTTATCAAGTTGTATCATTCTTCTATTTGCTAGAAGAGGCATGTTGTCTCAAATCTCCTTATCTCAATAACTAAAAGATATTCATTAATCCTAAGTTCACTAATAAGTAAAGGATGATTAAATCTAATTTGAGAGAGTTATTTTAGCCTTGTAGAGATTAAAAGGTAATATCAACCTCTTTACTTGATTGTTGCTTCACCACTCTAATGAAGGCAACAAGTCTAAGAACTCTTATTCTAAAAAAAAAATGTGGGATTATTGGGTTCATTTCACTTGGTACTAGAGCCAGTGACATAGAAGTTTTTAAGGAAGATGATGCCTAACCAAAACAAAGAGCTTAGTTAACTTTTTATCCAACTATGTTTATTGGTAGTACAATTGTTGTGTATCTATGACTAAAATGGAGATATGCACTATTTAATCTTGGAACCCTATGGGATCTTAATGATTCCTTTACCATAATATGTTGGTCTCCATAGTCATGGTTGAAGTCACCTTTTTCCAACTTTGGGTTGCATTAATGTGGGTCTCACTTGACTACTGATTGACCTACATGAGCAGATCAATAGGAGTCAATGTTATAAAAGACCATTTTTGGAATTTAGAACAATTATTTGATAATTTTTAGAAATTTTCCTAGGAAATTAAGTCCTTGAAGGGTTAAGGGATGACATATTCCTAAGAGGCTAGTTGAAGAGAGATTGTACCTAATTTACTTGAGTAAATAATCTATTTTTAGAATCTTCTTTAGTTGGAGACTGGTTTAAGCTTTTTGGGTTGGTAGACTCAAATGGTTTTTGATATTACTAGTCAATTGGATATGCATTAAGAAAACTTAATAATAAGTGATGGAAGAGAAGGAGATTGAAATGAATTTTTGATTACCAGGACAACTTGGTGAGATGTATGCATATTGACTTATTTTTTAGTGGTTTGTTAATTGGTAATTATTTTCCTAAGTCCTATATTGGACTAAGTTATAACTAGAGTTATTGCATAGCTCTTATATGATTTATGTGGCTACCTTTACTCTCTTATTAAGTGAAGTCTTGAATGGAACTAGTAGGCCTTATTTTTATCTTAAAGACCTAGTTGATAACTTGGTGAAGCTTACATATTGTGATTTTTGGCATGTTGACTATATTTATCTTAAACTAATAAACTAATTTTTGAATTAGGTTGTCTTAAATTGATATCCTTTTTGCTGAATATAATTCTTGTAGATAACAAAGGAATAAAATATGATTTAAGCCTCAACAAGTTAACTGAAGTTGAAATGGCATCCCAATTCATTATTATAACTTTTGTGGCACTAGTATAAGTTGAGTAAGTGCTTTGTTTCATGAATAGTTCTTGTGAAGCAATATTTTGTCCAAGATAGTGAATTTATAATCAAGATCAGAAAGGTTTTGCTGACTAAATGTTGATATTTTATTGATATCAGAAATGGTGGGTTCCTTTAACCATCTTGTAAATTATAAAAATGTTGGGATTTGTTTCTCCTAGCATCATTAATGATTTTTATGGGTAGAAATTTTATAATATTCTATTCTAATGAATTGATTACTTTGGTGTAATATATGCTCAAATGCATAAATTATTGAGTTGATATATCACTCTTATAATGAATGGAATTCAATTTAGTGAGACAAATCAACATGTATAAGATGCTCATGTTTGGGCAAGGTTGTTCCAAGGCAAATCTGCCCTTGGAAGGTGGTGTAATTAAAGACTAAATGCAGAAATTTGTTAATAAAGCCTTATGAGGTAATGTTGGAATTTTCATAAATGATAAGAAAATAAGATACTACTATTATTGCTGATATATCTTGGGTAATTAAATAAATTTATATCAAAATAGAAATTAACTATTTATTTTATACATCTATTTTTTTTAACAGTTATGGTAAGTAGGTGTATGTTTTTCTTGCCTTTATGTGTCATTATAAGTGATTGATTACAACTATGCAAATTTTTTTAAAAATGGATTATATTTAATGTTTGGGGAGAACTACTAGGTCTAAAGTGGTGGTCTTGTAAGCAATACTAGGAAGGTTTTTCTAGTTGAAATATTATTATGGTTGGTTGATTACAACCATAATGAAAACTAAAAGTGAATAAGTACTATGTTATATGATATTGAGGTTGTAAAATCTATGAATTTTAGATAAAATTAACTATTATGTGAATCCAATTTAGATAAATTTTAGATAAATCTATTGAGGTATGTAGGGTAACCCAATTAACTGATGTGCACTACTCCATGTAAAGAGTCTTAATATTTATGGTTTGAATAAAAGAATTAACTTTAACTAATATATTTAAAAAAAGTCATGCCTCTAGGGTTTTATTCCCTTCACTAGCTAACTCTTCTCACTAGTTTATCATGTCCAGGAATGCAATAATGTAAAAATAATGATAAACTTATAAGACAATTTGTATAAAAGAAATCAAGAAAAGTAATTAAATTTATATTATTATATTCCTAAGTTAACCTCCTCATAAATAAATATTATAATATTATATTTAAATACAAAAATTCTTATTATAGATACAAGTGGAACTAAAGTTATCTAACTAAATGAATCCCCATTTAAACTGATATTTAGTTGAGCTAAACTTAGCACAACTTTGATTGAATACAGTGTAAGAGTTTGGGAGAGAGAATAAATTTAATAAAAAATGGGATTACTATCATAAAAATACATAGAAAATGTCCACACAGACTTAACATTAATATAGTTATCATAACTTCACTTTTGATTAACAATGTACTTAAATTCATACAATCATCAAACTAAGAAAATAATTGTGTAAATAAAAATATAACATAATAAAAGTGAGGATATTATCCTATAAAATAAAAAAATATTCTAATTATATGTCTCCTTTTACTTTACATAAATATCCATCCCTTATTATGAACAAGAGTTGTACTTAAATAGGTACACAATCCTATGAAGTTTAAAACTAAATTCAAATTCACTTCTTAATGAGGTAGTTTTAGGAATTTTTGATGAGGTTTTCCCACTTGTAACTTATTGAGATTGAGCCCCATTCAATATCATCATACAAATATTTAAAACCATGATAGATCAAATGATGAATGGATGCCAATGAAGAATTAAATTGGGATTCATTGAGGTCATCACTTGTCAACATTTTCAGTTGGGACCATGTCTCTCTAAGGAAATATTTTGTCTTTTATGCCCCATGATTGATCCTAATTCATATGTCAAGTTTATTATTTTAACCTATTTCATAATTTGGTTAGTACATTATCTAATTCTAAAAATCAAATTAGACACATGTTTCATATCACCCCTTGATTTGAAAGCCAGATAAGCCATCAATTTTATGCTTATACTTTTTTAACTACATAACTAGCATGTATTTGATTATGTAGGGTCCCTACCATGTGGCTTCCTCTTATCTTCTCTTATCTTTGAATTTATTACATAGATAGTTTTGATTATACAATCCACACTTTAGAACTTGGCATCTTATTAGAATCCATAAACATTAGCTCTACCATTTACATTTGTCATATATATGGCCACTTGGCCTCTTTTCAATCTTGTGGGCACTTTAGCTTTTCACCTCTTCACTACCACATGCCATCTTTTTAGAACTCTATGCATTTGGTTAAGAGATTCATCCTAGAGATCATGGGATTCTAAGAAGTCACCAAGTGTCAACTTCTTGGGAATCTTAGCCTATTGGGCTTGGGTTTGTTAGGCCAGGCTTTAATTTCTCTATGTTATATTTTCTAAAACTTCCACATTGTCCATCTCCATTTTTGCATGATAACTATTTACTTTGTGGTGAAGTAATATTTTACCATATCACATAATCTCACTCACTAGAAACTATAACATACTTCCCTACTTGCACAAACTACCATAGGATAGTGGGGTAGTGAGATTTCACCACATGGCATCATCTCACTCACCCACTTACTGAGGGATCTAACATCTCTCCTAACCTAAAGATAATTATCTAGGTTAATGAGTTAATGGGATTATGTCATGTGGCATCATCCTACTCACTTGCTTACCTAGGGTTGTGACATCACTCTTAGCCTACACATAAATCTTTAAGTTAGTAGGGTAATAATATTATGCCATGTGGAATCATCACACTAACCCACTCAATCAAAGGCTTTGTATAGGTATGAATATTTATAGGATAGTAGGGCAATGGGATTATTCCATATGGAATCATCTCACTAATCTAATAGCCTAGATAATTACTAACATCATCTCCCTACCAATAAACCTTCTAAATAATCAACTAAGTCTTTTGAATCAACAAAAAAGTGTCACGTGTCCCTAGGCAACTTTTGATGAAATTGATGAAGTCCCATAGAGTGAAATTTTGACATGTGGATTTAGGCAAAGTGAAAAATCAAATAAGTGTATAAAGTTACTCTAATATGGGTTTGGGACAATCAGGGGCCACACAAAATCACCATGTGTCATAATATTTACTTTGGGTACATACAAGCACCACATTAAAAGGCACAGTTAACAACCTTAATTTTAAAAAAATGGCTAAAAATTTAAAAATAAATGATTAAGTTCAAATCCAATGGATTTGAAAACTAATGACTAGCAAAAATTTAAATCAAAATTACTAATTCCAAAGCTAAAAAGCCTTGATTTTAGAGGAAAATCCCCAAATGTTTATCCTTGAAGACCCAAATCTTCAAAACTTTTGTTTGGAATAAAAGTCCTGATTGTTTCCACTGTAATTTTTCTAAAAGACTAAACACTCATGAAATTTTGCCTTAGGCATTTGTGTCATCACAAATTTTTTTATGGGTATTTTTTTGAAAATTTTGTAAACAAAAGTTCCAATAAAGTTTTAATACTTTTTCTTAAGACTCAAAACTTGGCCATTCTCTACGTAGTCTTCGAAGCTTTTATAGGAACAATTATTTCAACTACTTCACTCAACATTTTCCCCAAAGGGTGAAATACTTCAACAATTTCACTTCATGAAACACAGAGTCTGAAGGCCAACCTATGAATAAATCATGTGAAATATAGTAAGTGACTTAGGTTTAAAAATGAATAATGATGAATTTAAATTCCAACTACTAAGTAAAAGTTTGAAAAATGACTAAGTATAAAATAGACCCCTGCACAAAGTTAGCTATTTCATTGATTTGAAAAGGGATTTCATCCATTTAAATAAAAATTGACTAAGTTAAAAATGAAGTCTTATAAACATTCAACCACTTTAGATCAAAAGTTGAATTGGAAATGGATCTATTTTCCCAATAAAGAAGCAACAAACTTTTAAAAAACTTAGATAATCTACATAAATCTAAGGTGAAATAGCTTGAAAAGAAAACATAAAATGTGTTTCAAAACATAAGAAGATAAGAAGAATAATACTTACAAGACTTATAAAAATTTAAATATTAAATGAATGCATTTATAAATGATATCTTGGACTAAATTGAAGAAGTACATAGGCATTTAATTGAACCCATTCAATCACTTGTAAATTAATCATTTAGTGAATTGCCAAGAGGGTTGATTTTGAGTAAACAACCATAATTAGCTCATGAAAGGCATAAGACTAGACTTGATATAAAAATAGGGTCCTTATTTTATGACTTAAAATTGGGTATAATGTGTAAGTAACAATAAATAGTGAGTCCTACTAAGAAATATGTTAGGATTGTGGAGCTAAAAGCTTCACTGATGCAGACATGGAGGAGGTTGCAGAATGAGTTGCTGAGTGTCAGAAGTGTTTGGCGTTGGTCTGGCCAACCGGCGTCGGCAGGGTAAGACAGGAAGGCAACCGACGTCGGTCATATATCGGCCGGCGTCGGCGACCCCAGGCAGACAGGGACCGACGTCGGTCGCCTGTGTAGTTCGACTGTGAGTTATTTACGGGCAGTGAACTAACGAAGCAAGAGTTTGCATGATGAGCGCTAATTTTAGACTCATAGTTGCGGATCTAATTATGGTAATTAGATGTCTAATCATTGTTTGGATGAGATCTATATAATAGACTCATGGTTGTATTGGAAAAGTGTGCTAGGGAGTAAGAGAGCATAATTATAAGCTCCTTCTGTGTGTGAGGTAGAGCTATGGTGCGTTCCTCCTAGTGCCACAGTACCAGGTGTGTTGGTGCTGGATTGGAGAGCCAGCTGGGTTCTTCAATAAGTAAGATCGTTGATCTGTAGGTGTATGTGTGTGCAAGGTCGAGGTTCACAGGTGATTGGAACCATTGCTTGATTTGCAGGTGTGCAAGGTCATACAGACAGCAACACTACAGGGAGCAGTATCAGGCAGGATCTACTTGGAGTACAGGTGTGTACTCGGATAGAGCTAGAGGAAGGCAAGGGAGTTCCTTCCATAAGTATGGTCTATTGAATTGCAGGTTGTTGCAGATTCATGGGAGATCTACTTGAAGTACCTTGAGTACTTGTGGAGTGCGTGGAGCACTTGTGGTGTGCGTGGAGCACGGGAGGTGAACACCAACTCTGTATTTGAGTTGGGTGTTGGGACCTGTGAGAGGGAGAGCTTTGGGGAGAAGAATTACTATTCACTTGAGGCGTGGGAAACCTCTGTAAGGTGGTGGAGAAGAAGTGGCATCTTCTTTATTGTATTCTTTTCTGTATAAAGTGTTAATACAATTTGGTATTGTCTCTCATATGCTGTGTTATTCTGAATTCTAGTTACTTGGTGAATCTGGGTAATTTCCGCATATTAAGTTGCTTGGTATTAGTAATCAAATTGTGTGATTCCGGCATCCACCCTCTCCCAACAAGTGGTATCAGAGCCTTGGTTGTAGGTTCTTGAGCTTGATACCAACAGGTGGTATCTGAGCTGAGGTTGGAGGAAGCAGGTTTTGTGTTTGGTTACAGGTCACTCTCAGGGGTTTCTGATCGAGTGGGAGTAGAGCAACTGCAGATCAAAGTAAGCTAAGAATGGAGGAGTTGAAAAGCACAGATGGTTACTCATGGTCCTATGGAAAGAAAGAGCAGGTAAAAGATTATTGTTGGTTGGTAACAGATCAGCATGAAGAAACTGAAGATACAGATGTAGCAGGTGTTGTTGCACAGGATGTGTTTGCAGGTTTCTTGGATAAAGTTGAATCTTGGATAAAAGATTCGGTTGCCTCTTTCCATGCAGTTCCAGGTAGAGGAGCTGGTGAGCCTTGCCAAAAGATTGGCAAAGGGGAAGTGAAGCTGAAATTGCAGGCGGCCAACACACAGGTGTTGATGAATGTCATGCAGGTCCCAGGTTTGGAGATATGGCTAATTTCTTCAGAAAGATTGGGTGATGAGAGATGCACAAGAACTCTCACAGTGGACGCACTTGAATTAGCTGGTGGTAAGAAAACAGGTATCCTTTATCTACTTGTTTATATTACTGATTCTTCTTTTATTGCGGAGACGTGGCTTCGTAGGCTTGGTCACATGAGCAGGAAGGAGATGCATGTTCTTAAGCGGAAGACAGATATATTTGACAAGCTTAAGAACTGGAAAGCCTTGGTGTTTATGGAGGAGATGGCGGACAGAACCCAGTGGATGTGGCTGGATACTTCTGAGCAGGGCAGTTTGGACATGGATATTGATTCAAAGAAGCTCGCGGGTAAAAAGTCATCACTCACAGGCGAACACAGACACTGATGTCGGTCAGGAGGAACCGGCGTCGAACAGACAGGTGCCGATGTCGGTCATGTGCAGACCGAAGCCAGCGATGTCGGGCAGGGTAAGACCGATGTCGGTCATGGGACCGACGTCGACAGTATGTAAGACCGATGTCGGTTAGGAGAACCGACGTCGGCAGCAGGGACACCAGCACAGGCAGGTTGGTAGTCAGGTACAGACGCATGAAACCGACGTCGGTCGGATGCAGACTGTGGAGTGACCGAGGTCGGTCACTGTAATGAATTTTGGGTGGACAGCAAGCTGTCAAGGAGTCTCAAACACCCATACGGAGGACTGAAGGCGTAAGTAGGCCCTTAAATTCATTGTTCCTCTTCTTCATACTTGTTGCTGATTGTAGAGCAGGAAGGATCCAGGAAACAGGTGTGAGCTTGGCATGGATGAGGATGTGATTCCTTGGAGGAGAACCAGACAGGTGTGTCTTGGTAGAGATGCCAGCAGGTATAAAAGCACAGAGACGAATGGATACCTTAGTAGAAGAATAGAGAGAATGGATACATGAGACGGAAGACCAGGTATATGGTCTTGAGGAGCTGCAGGACAGTGGTACAGGTTTTGACAGGTGGAGGACAGAGCATGGCTTCAGTCAATGTCAGGGTAACCACTGTGGTTTTGGCTTACCAGGGGGATGATGAGTCGTGACATCATTCTGTTGCTGTATGTGGATAGTATGCTAGCTAGCAGGGGTGTACATATAGGGTTTTGCTGAGCTAAGGGTAAGATTAGTTCAGTGGCATGTCATGAGGAGTTTGGAGCAGCGGAATTCTTTGACATGGGAGGCATGGAGATCACAGGTTGATTTTGTCTCGGGTGGGAGCTGATGTGAATCAGGTGTTGGCGAGGTTCGGGATGCAGAACCGGAGCACACTAAGGGCTGGACAGGTACAGTGTCCGAAATCACATGAGGTCTGGTATGGACCTGAGTATTCCCATGCAGTGGGAGCTGTCAGAGAGTTAGGAGCCAATTCGGGGAAGTGGATTCTCAGGTTTTCTGAGAGGGACCGGCAGCAGGTGTTGCTATGCAGGGTCAGGACTTCACTACATGTATTTGTAGGTTCGGATGTGACAGGTTATTCGGATGATAGGTGGTACACCACGGGATGTGTGGTGCGTTGTCTTCAGGTGGGAGCTTGAAGAGGGATACAAACCAGGAAACAGATTAGACGGAGTACAGGTACAGGTACAGTGCAGCTGTTTATCTCCAAGTGGGAGATTGTTAGGATTGTGGAGCTAAAAGCTTCACTGATGCAGACATGGAGGAGGTTGCAGAATGAGTTGCTGAGTGTCAGAAGTGTTTGGCGTTGGTCTGGCCAACCGGCGTCGGCAGGGTAAGACAGGAAGGCAACCGACGTCGGTCATATATCGGCCGGCGTCGGCGACCCCAGGCAGACAGAGACCGACGTCGATCGCCTGTGTAGTTCGACTGTGAGTTATTTACGGGCAGTGAACTAATGAAGCAAGAGTTTGCATGATGAGCGCTAATTTTAGACTCATAGTTGCGGATCTAATTATGGTAATTAGATGTCTAATCATTGTTTGGATGAGATCTATATAATAGACTCATGGTTGTATTGGAAAAGTGTGCTAGGGAGTAAGAGAGCATAATTATAAGCTCCTTCTGTGTGTGAGGTAGAGCTATGGTGCGTTCCTCCTAGTGCCACAGTACCAGGTGTGTTGGTGCTAGATTGGAGAGCCAGCTGGGTTCTTCAATAAGTAAGATCGTTGATCTGCAGGTGTATGTGTGTGTAAGGTCGAGGTTCACAGGTGATTGGAACCATTGCTTGATTTGCAGGTGTGTAAGGTCATACAGACAGCAACACTACAGGGAGCAGTATCAGGCAGGATCTACTTGGAGTATAGGTGTGTACTCGGATAGAGCTAGAGGAAGGCAAGGGAGTTCCTTCCATAAGTATGGTCTGTTGAATTGCAGGTTGTTGCAGATACATGGGAGATCTACTTGAAGTACCTTGAGTACTTGTGGAGTGCGTGGAGCACTTGTGGTGTGCGTGGAGCACGGGAGGTGAACACCAACTCTGTATTTGAGTTGGGTGTTGGGACCTGTGAGAGGGAGAGCTTTGGGGAGAAGAATTACTGTTCACTTGAGGCGTGGGAAACCTCTGTAAGGTGGTGGAGAAGAAGTGGCATCTTCTTTATTGTATTCTTTTCTGTATAAAGTGTTAATACAATTTGGTATTGTCTCTCATATGCTGTGTTATTCTGAATTCTAGTTACTTGGTGAATCTGGGTAATTTCTGCATATTAAGTTGCTTGGTATTAGTAATCAAATTGTGTGCTTCCGGCATCCACCCTCTCCCAACAAGTGGTATCAGAGCCTTGGTTGTAGGTTCTTGAGCTTGATACCAACAGGTGGTATCTGAGCTGAGGTTGGAGGAAGCAGGTTTTGTGTTTGGTTACAGGTCACTCTCAGGGGTTTCTGATCGAGTGGGAGTAGAGCAACTGCAGATCAAAGTAAGCTAAGAATGGAGGAGTTGAAAAGCACAGATGGTTACTCATGGTCCTATGGAAAGAAAGAGCAGGTAAAAGATTATTGTTGGTTGGTAACAGATCAGCATGAAGAAACTGAAGATACAGATGTAGCAGGTGTTGTTGCACAGGATGTGTTTGCAGGTTTCTTGGATAAAGTTGAATCTTGGATAAAAGATTCGGTTGCCTCTTTCCATGCAGTTCCAGGTAGAGGAGCTGGTGAGCCTTGCCAAAAGATTGGCAAAGGGGAAGTGAAGCTGAAATTGCAGGCGGCCAACACACAGGTGTTGATGAATGTCATGCAGGTCCCAGGTTTGGAGATATGGCTAATTTCTTCAGAAAGATTGGGTGATGAGAGATGCACAAGAACTCTCACAGCGGACGCACTTGAATTAGCTGGTGGTAAGAAAACAGGTATCCTTTATCTACTTGTTTATATTACTGATTCTTCTTTTATTGCGGAGACGTGTTTTCGTAGGCTTGGTCAC
Source organism: Torreya grandis (assembly GCA_037957365.1). Taxonomy (NCBI): domain Eukaryota; kingdom Viridiplantae; phylum Streptophyta; class Pinopsida; order Cupressales; family Taxaceae; genus Torreya; species Torreya grandis. Next base: position 2,280,781 of record JARHVA010002236.1, read on the forward strand.
ATGAGCAGGAAGGAGATGCATGTTCTTAAGCGGAAGACAGATATATTTGACAAGCTTAAGAACTGGAAAGCCTTGGTGTTTATGGAGGAGATGGCGGACAGAACCCAGTGGATGTGGCTGGATACTTCTAAGCAGGGCAGTTTGGACATGGATATTGATTCAAAGAAGCTCGCGGGTAAAAAGTCATCACTCACAGGCGAACACAGACACCGATGTTGGTCAGGAGGAACCTGCGTCGAACAGACAGGTGCCGATGTCGGTCATGTGCAGACCGAAGCCGGCGATGTCGGGCAGGGTAAGACCGATGTCGGTCATGGGACCGACGTCGGCAGTATGTAAGACCGATGTCGGTTAGGAGAACCGACGTCGGCAGCAGGGACACCAGCGCAGGTAGGTTGGTAGTCAGGTACAGACGCATGAAACCGACGTCGGTCGGATGCAGACTGTGGAGTGACCGAGGTCGGTCACTGTAACGAATTTTGGGTGGACAGCAAGCTGTCAAGGAGTCTCAAACACCCATACGGAGGACTGAAGGCGTAAGTAGGCCCTCAAATTCGTTGTTCCTCTTCTTCATACTTGTTGCTGATTGTAGAGCAGGAAGGATCCAGGAAACAGGTGTGAGCTTGGCATGGATGAGGATGTGATTCCTTGGAGGAGAACCAGACAGGTGTGTCTTGGTAGAGATGCCAGCAGGTATAAAAGCACAGAGATGAATGGATACCTTAGTAGAAGAATAGAGAGAACGGATACATGAGACGGAAGACCAGGTATATGGTCTTGAGGAGCTACAGGATAGTGGTACAGGTTTTGACAGGTGGAGGACGGAGCATGGCTTCAGTCAATGTCAGGGTAACCACTGTGGTTTTGGCTTACCAGGGGGATGATGAGTCGCGACATCATTCTGTTGCTGTATGTGGATAGTATGCTAGCTAGCAGGGGTGTACATACAGGGTTTTGCTGAGCTAAGGGTAAGATTAGTTCAGTGGCATTTCATGAGGAGTTTGGAGCAGCGGAATTCTTTGACATGGGAGGCATGGAGATCACAGGTTGATTTTGTCTCGGGTGGGAGCTGATGTGAATCAGGTGTTGGCGAGGTTCGGGATGCAGAACCGGAGCACACTAAGGGCTGGACAGGTACAGTGTCCAAAATCACATGAGGTCTGGTATGGACCTGAGTATTCCCATGCAGTGGGAGCTGTCAGAGAGTTAGGAGCCAATTCGGGGAAGTGGATTCTCAGGTTTTCTGAGAGGGACCGGTAGCAGGTGTTGCTATGCAGGGTCAGGACTTCACTACATGTATTTGTAGGTTCAGATGTGGCAGGTTATTCGGATGACAGGTGGTACACCACGGGATGTGTGGTGGGTTGTCTTCAGGTGGGAGCTTGAAGAGGGATACAAACCAGGAAACAGATTAGACGGAGTACAGGTAAAGGTACAGTGCAGCTGTTTATCTCCAAGTGGGAGATTGTTAGGATTGTGGAGCTAAAAGCTTCACTGATGCAGACATGGAGGAGGTTGCAGAATGAGTTGCTGAGTGTCAGAAGTGTTTGGCGTTGGTCTGGCCAACCGGCGTCGGCAGGGTAAGACAGGAAGGCAACTGACGTCGGTCATATATCGGCCGGCGTCGGCGACCCCAGGCAGACAGGGACCGACGTCGGTCGCCTGTGTAGTTCGACTGTGAGTTATTTACGGGCAGTGAACTAACGAAGCAAGAGTTTGCATGATGAGCGCTAATTTTAGACTCATAGTTGCGGATCTAATTATGGTAATTAGATGTCTAATCATTGTTTGGATGAGATCTATATAATAGACTCATGGTTGTATTGGAAAAGTGTGCTAGGGAGTAAGAGAGCATAATTATAAGCTCCTTCTGTGTGTGAGGTAGAGCTATGGTGCGTTCCTCCTAGTGCCACAGTACCAGGTGTGTTGGTGCTGGATTGGAGAGCCAGCTGGGTTCTTCAATAAGTAAGATCGTTGATCTGCAGGTGTATGTGTGTGCAAGGTCGAGGTTCACAGGTGATTGGAACCATTGCTTGATTTGCAAGTGTGCAAGGTCATACAGACAGCAACACTACAGGGAGCAGTATCAGGCAGGATCTACTTGGAGTACAGGTGTGTACTCGGATAGAGCTAGAGGAAGGCAAGGGAGTTCCTTCCATAAGTATGGTCTGTTGAATTGCAGGTTGTTGCAGATTCATGGGAGATCTACTTGAAGTACCTTGAGTACTTGTGGAGTGCGTGGAGCACTTGTGGTGTGCGTGGAGCACGGGAGGTGAACACCAACTCTGTATTTGAGTTGGGTGTTGGGACCTTTGAGAGGGAGAGCTTTGGGGAGAAGAATTACTGTTCACTTGAGGCGTGGGAAACCTCTGTAAGGTGGTGGAGAAGAAGTGGCATCTTCTTTATTGTATTCTTTTCTGTATAAAGTGTTAATACAATTTGGTATTGTCTCTCATATGCTGTGTTATTCTGAATTCTAGTTACTTGGTGAATCTGGGTAATTTCCGCATATTAAGTTGCTTGGTATTAGTAATCAAATTGTGTGCTTCCGGCATCCACCCTCTCCCAACAAAATACTCCTGAGTATTTCAAAAATCTAGAATCACTAATTTCACAAGAAAATAATCATTAGATGCATGAAATTGCTTAATAAAAAACCATAATTCCTAGGCACTATTCTATAAAGAATAAGTGGCATACTATGCCAAAATCCTTCCAAATCCATCTATGTGTGTGATCAAGTGATTTATTCATTTCCTTTTCACTAACATGCAATAATTCATATTTGCATCAGTCCTAAACTACTAAAAGAAAAATATTTTAGAATTTAGCTTGGGGGAAGTGGTTTGGGCAATAATATGATACCATCTAGGCATTTATAGTCTTGATAAAAAATACCTTTGATCCCTTATGAAGCCTTTATCTACTTTCAATCATAATAGAAAGCCTATGGTGGAGGTTTTCGAGATCACCCTTTTGAGGAACATTTTAAATTTCACATTTTAACTTAATTATTTTGAAACAAGATTTTTTAATTCATCCATAGAGAGTTGGGCACAAAGAACAATCAAAATAAAATTAACAAGTCCATGACAATTCACAACAAACCAAAATTATAGAAATTTTATATTTTATTTAGATATTTCATTAAGTGTATTAGATGGCTTCAAACAAGAAGATAACTTTTCTAAAATTCACAAGTCCTATTCTAAATCATTGAACTTTAGAACTTATGAAATTATCAAATTAATAATAGTAGTTTCACATAGAATTTTAAAATAAATTTTTTAATTAAGATCTCTAAGTGCCATTTATGTTATCTATACAATAACATGCCACTTCATTCTTACAATAAGTAAGGGGACCATAAGGCCAAAATAGTTGGGACAAACCTAACAAAGAGGAAAAACATAAAATAAACAAAGTAAAACCTAAACTAACAAATAAGGGACTCAAAATAAAAATAAAAATAAAAATAAAAGTTATTTATAGGGCTTCTCAAGCCACTCAATATTAAAAGTAATACTTAAAGAATTATCCATTGACAAGCAATGGGACATCCTCACTAGATAGACACCTTAGGTGGAATATTTTATCACCTAGGATTTTAGAGATTTGGTAGGGACCAAGCCATAATGCATCAAATTTTCATGTTATCCCTTTTTTTCATGAGTCCTATCCCATAGAAGGATTAGATCTAAGATTTAAAAGACTTTCACATTGGCCCTTCTTTTAAACCAGTGTTTGACTACCTCCTATGTTTAATGAAGTTATGAAAGGATGCATCTCATTTTTATTATAATTGCATGAAATTCAAGAGATAGGCCTCTATTGGGTCATCATTTCCTAGGAACTCTTTAGTGAGCATCAAGATATGTATTCTTAGGTTGGTTGAGAAGATAGGATTTTGGCCATGCACCAAATGATAAGGGGAGGTACCCAATGCAAATTTGACCCTAATTTTGTCTGACCATAAATAAAATTTAATCATGTTATGCCAATAATTTGGATTTATTTCTAAGGTTTTCTTAATTATATTCATTAAATTCTTATTTGTTGACTTAATTAACACATGACCTTATAAATCATAATTGGAAGAATACTTAAGATTTAACAAATGATCATAATCCCATTTATGGAATTATATGGAGGAGATATCAGGGCCATTATCACATATGAACATGGTGGGAATACCAAACCTTGTAGCAATGTGTTCCTCCAAGAATTAAATGACTATATATGGTGGAATTCTAGAATAGTTGAGCTTTTGTCTAATGAGTAAAATAATCCATCACTATCAAGATAAATTAGTGGTCAATAGAGGAATTAATGTTAATTCCCCCCATAATGTGTAGTTCCCACTTGGAATAGAGTTTAACCTCGATGACCAATAGTAGTGGCATTGTTAGAGTGCATTCATAGGATGCAATGACTTGGTAGGTATGACAACTTGTAACATGTAGGTGAGTATCCTTGAAAATATATGGCCAATAATAACCTACCCTCAATATTTTATGAGTTGTAGTCCTTTATTAACCATTCCCAATTCCATATTTTTCATTAAAATCCTTGATTATTCTATTTTCTTCCTTTTTATTTAGGTATCTCATATATATGCCTTCATGGTTTCTTCTGTAGATATCATAGTGCCCTGTATTGCATAGAACTTAGGTGCCTATGATACTCATTATTTAGTAGATATACGACAAGATAAATGTACCAAATATCATTCATGATGTTGTGTAATGAGTATTATTAAAAAATAGTTTGGGGATCTACCCCAGTGATGGCTTTGTAGAGTCCTTGACATCAAATGATCTTCATTAACTATAGATCTAGGTCAAACTCTTAGATAATGGTCATTAATTTACCATGTCTATCTCCAAATTCATTTTTCATTAGTAGCGACTTCATGGTTGGTTTAGGCACCACAAAAAATACTTTGTTGAGTATAATTTAATGTCTAAACTTCTTAACAACCTTGATCAAGTCAAAGGATTATTTATCTAATGTAGAGTATATGAGTTTGGAATTTTTGAGTTGGATTCTCATGAAATATACTAATATTTCATATCCTAATTATTTATTTTGTGTTAATAATGTGGCCATAGAGTGTTTTGATGCAAATGAGTAAAGGTAAAAGGATTGTATATAGTCTGGGGTGATGATAACTAACATGTTTACAATGTAAGTCTTGATTTAGTTGAAGGCTATCTTCATCTCATTAATACAATTGACCTTGGTGTCCTTATTCAACATGATATTGAGTAGTTTGATTATCTTTGTAAAACCTAAGATATAAATTTTCATGAAGTTAATCTTGCTAAATAAAATCTTCAATTTTTCTTGGTATTGGGATGAGGGATCTTCAAGATCTATAGAAATGTTATTGTCATAGATAATATGGCCTATTAATTTACCCTCAATTTATGAGGGGTCATCAATCCCATTCATTTAATAATGTTAATCCAAGGCTGGTGTCTAAAGGTTGTATGCAATAGGAGAAAGAGATATTTGACAAACAATTCATTCTATCACACTCCACACTTGTAGGAATTGAAAATTACACTTGTAGAAATTAAACCACACGTGCATGAAATTAAATCATACTTACATAAATTAAAATTTTAAATTACAAATAAATAATAAATAAAACACCTATAGGTTCAAACTAAAAGAGGGGTAAAAATTTATTGAAAAAGAAACGAAAGCAAAATGTTACAAAGCCTTATCCTGGTCAACAAGTTAAACCAGCTTCTATAAGAAATCCAAAGGAAGAAACAAATAATTAGAAATGTTCCATAGAGGCCCCTGCTTAGAGGCCCACTTAACCAAATAGTCAACCACCCCATTCCACTCACCGGGAATATGCTTGAAAACCACAGAGTCTAAGGAATTACATAGCTACAGGATCTATTAGACAATCACAGCCAAATGCCAATCCACATTAACAAAGTTTCATTTATTTAATAATTTAACAACTACCTATGAATCTAACTTGCAAATAATGCTATACTAGCCATGTTGGCAACAGTGTTGCACCACCACCAAGATTCCCATAGCTTCCATGAGATTATTGGTATAATGGCCCTTGTAGATAAAAAAAGAAACTAAATATCCCCAGCACTGTCGCACTCCACACCACCAATACCATCAGCCCCTAGATTCCCATGCAAAGAGCCATCAATGTTGATTTTGATGATTCTATCCACAAGGGGAGTACACCATCCCTCACTGTTGACAGGCCATGGCTGCTGCCTGGTTACATTCACTGAGCGAGTGGAAGGAGTGATGGAAGTGGCAGTGGAAGGAGCAAAGGAAAATCAGTAATAAATACCAGCATCTTTTGGGCCCAAGCCATCAGCCCTGTTACCCTTAGCAATAAGAGTTTCATGTAGTGAACTAAGGATTTTTGCCCAAAGGGTGTTGAGCTCCAACTGAACATCATGGAAAATTTGCCTATTCCTTTCTAGCCATATGTTCCACAAGATAAATGAGGGTCCAACAGACTAAGCAATCTGTAAAAATGAGGCTTTTGAAGGAGGATGGTCTAGTCGGTCCTAAAAGTCAGACAGAGATGACGTGTGTCAATAGGGATGGCCCCACACATTCCACCAGAGGTGCCAAATCTATTTGGCGAAGGGGCATTGGAAGAAAAGGTGAGACCCAGTCTCCACATTGCTGTGGCATAAAACACATCTAGATGGCCCCTAGAACCCATGGTTATAGAGGTTGTCTCAAGTAAGACACCTATTGTACATTAAGGCCCAAAGGAAGAAATTACACTTAGGCCATGAAAATTGGTTCCAAATTTTCTTCCACCATATGAAGTTAACCTCGCCAAAAAGTTTCTTGGTCAGAGCAAGGTACCCAGTAAAAATAGAATATTGTCTGCTAGAATCACCTCCCCAAGCCAAGACATCCTAACCCTGTAAGGAATTGCAACCTCTAGAGGCTAGAATATATGATAACTCCAGTCGATCCTCCAAGGAACCACCTAGCAGCTAATCAAAAGAATTCTTCCAATGATATCCAATAGACGTGCCCAGATTAAAGCCTTCCTTGTAGTGGGCCATAGTATTCTAGCCTGCAGATTGATGAGAGTCACACAGAGGCTACAAATGCGGGTGAGAGGATAAGAGAGGAGCTGCCACATCCTAGGAATCACCCCAAAAAAGGGCCTCAGTACCACTGTTGCAAATCTAGAAGAGGCTGCATTTCACCAGATGAGCTCCAAGCTTGAGGGTATTCCACACCATAGACCCCCTTCCCTCAAGAGGGAGCCTAGAAATATCAGGAGGATCAATATCAGGAAAATACTTGGAAGATAGGATACAGGCCCAAAGGTGAGATTGGATGGAGCACCAATGCTAGTAGAATTTGGTAGCAAAAGCTTGGCTAGACAAAATAGAAGAATGTAGGCCAAGACCTCCATCCTTCTTTGGCTGACAAACAATATTCCAGTTAATAAGACTCCATTTGGAATTTTGCAAGTTGCTACTCTAAATAAATTGGTGAGAGAGAGCATCAAATTCCTTGAGAAAATACATAAGGGCAGCCTGAATCATATAGCGGTATATTGGAAGTGCTTGAATCATAGATTGCAAAAGTATGACCCTAATAGAAGTAAAGAGCCATCTATGAGTCCAGTGATTAACTTTTTGCTTGAGTTTGTCAAGCACATTCTACCAAAAAGGTCTAGGCTACCTTCCCACCATAATAGGAACCCCCAAGTAAGTCAAGGGGAGAGATTGAGACTAAAACCTCAAGATAGTGGTGATCTATCACTAGATAGGCTCAGAAGTGTTGAAAAAGAAAATAGAGGACTTGTGATCATTAATTTTTTACCTAAATGTAGCCAGATACATGTCAAGGGTGCAACAAAAAGCTTCAGCTTCACAAATCCATGCTTTCCCTGCCATAATAGTGTCATCAACAAACTGGAGGTGGGACAAAGTGGTTAATCCATTCCCCATTGCCAGCCATACAACATATTCTAAGACACCCAAAACTTGATGACTCACCCCAGACCCTCAGCCAGAATGATAAACAAGTAAGGAGAGAGTAGATCCCCTTGGCAAAGGCCTCTAGATGCATCAAAAAGCTTGGAGGGTTCCCCATTAATAAGAACTAAAAAGGAAGGCATAGTGACACAGCTTAACACCCAGTGAACCCAAGCTTGATTGAAACCAAAAGCCAGAAGAACTTTTTGCATGAATCCCCACTTGGCTCTATCATAAGCCTTAGCTAAATTGAGCTTTACAAACATGGTTCATTCCTTAGAAGTGTATATAGAGTGAATAGCTTTAGAAGCAATAACCACCCCATCCAGAATTTGTTTGCCAGCAACAAAACCTCCTTGTTCCTCTGAGATAACCATGGGGAGGTAGACTTTAAGACACTCTGCAATGAGCTTGGTAATGATTTTATAGACCACATTACAAAGCACAATGGGCCTAAAAGAATCTAGCTAATTAGCTTGATCTTTCTTTGGAATCAAGACAAGAAAAGTTGCATTCATAGCCTTGAGCATTTCTTTGTTGGAATAAGATTCCTGCACCACATCCAGGAGATCCTGATTGATAATATCCCAGAAATCCTGAAAGAAATCAATTGGGAAACCATCAGGCCCCAAAGCTTTACCTCTGTGCATGCTAAAAACCACTCCCTCCACTTCAGACATACCAATTGGCCACATAAGAGATTCATTCATTCCCAAAGTCACCATAGGGGGAATGCAAGACAAAACTATATTTTCAGCCAGCTCAGTAGGAGGTGGGCCATCTGAAAAAAGAGTAAAATAAAACTGAATAGCTTTTCTAGATATAGCTTGAGAAGATGTTAGCCTTGTCCTGTCTAAACTAACAAGGAGAGAGATGAAGTTCTTGTTGTGCCTCACCTACACAGAATTGTGGAAGAAAGCAGTGTTCTTGTCCCCTTCTTAGAGCCAGTCTATTCAAGCCTTCTGTTTCCAATAAATTTCTTCTTAAAGTTCCCACTCAGCTAAAGCATTAGATGCTTGAGATTCAGCAATGTGGAGCTCTTCAGACAAACCAAGGTCTCAAATCTACTTGGTCACCACATCTAGCCGATCATAAGCTCTCTTTTTCATAGAGTGGAGATTACCAAAACAATTTCTATTCTAGTACTTCAACTTCCATTTAACAAACTGAAGTTTTTTAGCGAAGGAAAACATAACAGTATAATAGTCAAGCCCCCTACCTCCACCACTAAGCCATAAGATCATGGAGAGATGGATCTCGAAGCCACATTAGGTAAAACTTAAAAGGAGGCTTCTTGGGACCAGCAATGTGACTGGTAGAAAGCTTAATGGGCCAGTGGTTAGAGCCTCTCCAGTCCAAAATTTTAGAAGCAAGAGAGATAGAACTAGAATGCCAAAAACATGAGATAAGGAATCTATCAAGGTGCTCAGAGATGGTAACATTACATGTCCTTCTGTTATTCCAAGTGAAAAGCCCATTAAGAGGTTTGACATCAGAGAGGTGTAACAGGTCCATATTATAGCGAAGGAGCTCAGAAGAAGGACCCAAATGAGCTAGTCTATCCCTCTTCTCCTCCAAGCTGAGAACAACATTAAAATCTCTGGTCATAATCCAAGGTAGGAAAGGATGGCAATTTTTGACATACTAAATATGTTCCCAGAGCTTGTGCTACCTAGGGAGGTCAACAAGAGCATAAACTATGGTAACAAGAATCAGCTCACCAGTTTCTGGAGAGGAAGCCACCATTAAGAGGGCTGAGATGCAAGACATCCAAAGAAGAGGCATAATTTTCCTAGGATCCCAACACATGGCTAGACCCCCAGAGCTCCCCACAGCTCCAACACACTAACTTTGGCTAGAGAACCATACGTAAGGTATACAGGAAAATAGAGAATCCACAGAGAGCTTGGTCTCTTAGATACAAAAAATATCTAGAGAATGATCTATCACCAGATTGTGCATAGCTTTTTGTTTGGGGGTGCTATTCAACCCCCTTACATTCCATGATAGAACAATCATTGAGTAGAGTGAGGAAAATGCCCTGAGTTTGATTTTGTCCTAATACTTCTTGCAGCTAGCTCTGGAAGGAGTGGAAAAAGAGACTTTCTTGAATGGTCTTTACATTAGGCCAAGAGCTGACAAATATCCTTTTTATTTCCTGAAGGCTTCTACATCTTTGGCCAAATCTACCTAGTGGACCTCCTTATCATGTAACACTGGTGAAACCACCAGGGCAACTTCCTCTGGGCTAGGAGAGATCTCTGGGTTCAGCTAAATCACCATATCTTGTGAGCCACTGAGAAAAGAGAGCTTCTCATCTACCTCAGGGGCCTCTCCCTGAATTGCTATGGGAATGCCATCTTCAATGGCCATGCTATCAAGAGCTTCAAATCAATTAAAGCCCAAGTCTACTTACCAGTCTAGATTCATGCGCTTCTGGCCTCGACCCCTCACACAACATTGGACTGGGAGAAAGCCATCCTTGTCAAGACCTATGTAATCCACTGGGCCTTGCCCTATGCTTGAGGAGTTTAAGTGAGCTTTCCCTTTTGCAACGCTATCAGGTTGCATATGTACCATTCCATTATGACTCAGCTGGCCATTCCCTTTGCCACCATTGGCCACTCGAGGCCCAGAGGACTCCCCAAGTGCACCACTATCTCTGGAACCCTGAGCACATTGGCAATGTAAGTGCCCATACACATGATAGATGCATCATCGAAAGGGGATGGATTCATAGTCAATTTGTTAGATCTAAGAGGAGGTGCCTAGACAAATTTCTAAGGAATTTGGCAAAGGATTGTTTAAATCAATATCAACATAGATACAAGCATAAGAGATAAACTTTTTGTCCAATGATTGGTGCACTATAATAGTAGGTATCCCAAGCATGGCAGTTATCTGTCATAGGATATATTCCCTCCAAAATTCCAAAGGGAGTCTTGGTAAGCGAACCCAGATAGGAATGCAGGCTGGAAGATCTTCAACAGAGTTGAAACTCAGATGCCAAGGTTTGAGAAAAAGACCAATATAATCATAGAAATAAGGTCCTCCCTAAAAGATCTGATTTTGGTTAGATACGGAGGTAAAATTCACCATAAAATAGCTATTACTAGCTAGCATAATATCAAAATCACCTTCTATCTGCCATGACCGGTGAATCCAAGCTTCTAAAGCTGATAGAGAAATTTGAATGCCCAGGAACTTGCAAATTAGATCATGAGAAGCCAAGTATTTTACATCTTCCTTTACAACCTCTCGGGGGATAACCAGCACTAGCCAGTCCTAACTCTGTGGAAGGTAGCCATTAACCTTGTTAAGTTTAGAGTGCTGACTAACATAGATAGTCTCCTCCTACAAAATCATCCCAGGCAAAGGTTGATCCTCCCTGGGGGCTTTAGGGAGGCCGGTGCTCCTAGAACTGCCGCTCGCAGCCATCAATCACAGTTGCCCTACTCACTTTGAGTCTCCAAACACCTACAAGTTCACAAAAAATATATAAAAAAAATTTACAACAAAAAAGAAATAAAACAATAATTTAAAACAAAGTGATAGTTACAAAAGAAATAAATAAAAATACAGTGATCCATATTCCTTGGAATCAATGGCCAATTCATTCCTTAGAAGAGGATTTATTCAAAACATAACCTTTAAAATAATCTACTCAGAATGATGGAAAGATAGTATATTGATTGGTTTCATTCCAGTATGGGAGGT